>MQRK01233444.1:2411-37345 GCA_001938485.1 Girardia tigrina | reverse complement strand
CCGCGACCGTTGCTATGGTAATCGGGACGGTTGCCATGGTAACCACGATAACCCATACCGTTGCCATGGTTACGGCTAGGGGGGGGTGTAGGCCGAATGCCCATTTTCTCCCTACTGACTTGTTTAAATGTTCTTAATATACAAATCATTCAAAATCTTCTAATAAATTAAAATTTACATACGATGAGTCCTAGGTCATATTCAAAAGATTCTTGCCCGCTACTGCTGTTAAGAGAACTCACACATTTGACAGAACATTTATTACATTCACAATTTTTATCATCTTTATGATGATCAACAGTAAGACTTTCACTTAGATCCATCAATCAATTTTCAATATCTTCCATTATAATCTGAACTATACTTGATAAGATTATTTTATTTAAAAATATTTAATTGAAATTTGATTGGCTGAAATAAAATATTTTTATAGTCATTTTTAAACATTAATTTGATTTTAATTATTTAAAAATTTACAAAAATAAAATCATTAATATTAACAACATCACAATTTGAATGCAAACATTTATTTACAACACAAACAGATTCTTCACAACAATTTTCAGTGGTCATCTTTCTTTGATTAATATAGTTTTTGATTAAATATTNAAATATGAAAAAATCAATGAATGGGGAAATTTTAATATTACATTTTAATTTCTCATAATTTTTATTGGATAAAAAGACATTATGTAATTTTTTAAATAAACATTAATTTTTAAAATATATTAAATTTAATAAGTTAAATCGTTTACTAAAAATATTATTAAAATTCATAATTATCAAACTTTAATTAATTAGTACTTTAATTTAATATCATTAAATTAATTTCATTAGATTCAAATAATTAATCAAATAACATATCAATCCCATCTGAGTAGGAGAGTCACAAATCTAAACAGCATAAAAACAACAAACTTACAACATTCACAATTATCCCTCACAATTAAAATTATTTAAAAGCTGCAATAATAAAAACTAAAAATTTGAATATTAAATCTAAATTTAAATAAATTAGTTTCAGATTATAAAAATTAAATATTGATAATTCATCTGGTTAGGAGAGGCACAATCACAAATCAACATACAACATTTGAACATGCAAAAACTACACAAAAACATCCACACACCGAATATTCCTCACAACTGCTACCACAATTCGGTTCTCGGAGACACTCAGGGAACGGTCGAATCAACAGTATTGGATGTTCTGTATAAAAATTTTATTTTGATAACACTGGAGATGAAAAATAATCTTTCGCTGTTCAAACGAAAATGACCTATCAAATGAAGAAGACGTGAATCATATTTCACAAAGAAAATATTTTTAGTATCTAATGAAACAGAAGAAGTTGAAGTATTGAAAATGCAGCCATCTATTAATTTATGTATTGCAAAAAAGTTTCAAGGTTGTGAAATGTTTTCAAATATTTTTATTCAAAAAGGATGTTTTCAAAGATTTGTCCAATCGTAATATGAAAAAAACGTTTGTTATAGAAAACATTTGTAAGATGTAACGGTTGATTTCAATTTTTTGAAGGTGAATTGAAGCTGTTTTGCGAAACAATCATTGTTTTTCAACCATTAAAAATGGTAATTGTTACTCTTTTCCCCCAGATACCAATTTAATTACCATGAGGATCATTTTAAAGTTCACACTCAAAATAGAACTAAAGTAGTTTTTCGAGTAAAATTCTGGGGGAAAACATTGTGAATTTTTATATAAAGCCAGATCAAATTTTGATACAAAGATAGCCTTTACCGCTTTCAGTTTTTTGCGCCAAGATATGATGAAGAATGAAGTAATAAATTTTTCATCTTTTGGGCTAATATTTTTTAAATCTGTATTATATTAAATTAATTATTTCGTGAATTATAAGATTGTTTTATCTTTAAGTATTATGGAAAGAAATTCTGTTATTTTGTATTATCTTAAAATACACGATTGATTTCTAAACAGTTTTTACTTTTCATGTATAATACCGGCATTGCCTGTTTTGAAAAGTTTCGGTATTTTACATTTTCTAGAATACTTTTCATATCGAAGAAGAATTTTCAATTCTATCATACAGGCGTGTTTGCAGAAAAATATTTCTATGGGAATATAAAATTACGGGTACAGGTCTTTTTGGAGCCGTTTATTTTGTTTTTGGCTCCATATTTGGTGACGTATTTTTTAGCCGATGATTTTTGTCACGTAACTTATGGTGTTGAATTTTTTATATTTTATTTTAAAAAAAGTTGAGTCTGATAATAAATAATTTAAAATAAAGTATTTTATTAAAATATTTTAAATTTGTTTTAGGAAGTAATATTTATAAAATATATTATTGAAATTTTCTATGGTTGGTAATATTTTAAGTAATAGAGGTGTATTAAAATTCACTCACTATAACGGGGTTAATTTAAATTTGAGTCTCGCCCAAATAATTTATTATTTCTTTAATTTAAAAGGTAGAATATTTTAATGTTAATATGCTTATTAAATATTTTAAAATTTAAAATGATATAATAAAAAAACTATTAAAAAATCAAATACAGATGTCCCCACCTAATCCGCTTAGAAATGAAACGGGGTTTTTAAGAATTTGGCGGATTGAGCGGGGTAGGCGGATTGAAAAAAAGGCCAGTTTCATCCATATTAAAAATATCACTTGAATCGTAATTAGACATTAAAACTTTAATCGATTCTATTTCTTGAGAAAAATCATTAATTTTAACATTAGCCATTTCGCCTTGCACTTTCCTTGCTTTCATTCCTATTCTCTTCTTAAAACGCGACAGAGTACCATTTGACATACTGTAATTCTCTATATTAAGCTCCGCTGCAAAAAATTCTGCCTGAGAGGTAATTATTGCTTCAGTTATTGGATTGTTAATTGCTTCTTGATTATCATACCATAATTATATGGCTTCTTCTAAATCTGGATATGCTGGTTGTACAATTTTCTTTGTTCCGGCCCTCATATTGGCCGCTGTAGCCAATTTAGACTCTTCATTCTTCAAAATTTCACCAAGTGTTCGAAGGCCTATATTCTTTTTAAACTTCTCATCAAAATAACACTTCAATTGAGCTTGTGTTGTCTTCTTAAATTTCTTCTTATATTGAATTATTTCTTCTTTTTGATCAAAACTTAAATGAATTCCCATTTTAAAGGATAATATTAAAATAAATTTATTAAAAACTTAGTAAACAACTTTAAAATGACGAAATTAATTACGAAAGTGATGAATTCATCGAAACTCTTTATAAAAACTTTATAAAAATAATAATAATAAATTTTAAAATTGTTTTTTTAAACGCGGATGAGGCGGGGATTGACAGATTGAGAAACTTTCATTGAAATATGAGTCAAATCTGCCAAAAAAAAT
The DNA here is from genome assembly GCA_001938485.1 of Girardia tigrina. Lineage (NCBI taxonomy): Eukaryota > Metazoa > Platyhelminthes > Tricladida > Dugesiidae > Girardia > Girardia tigrina. The sequence goes on along the minus strand of MQRK01233444.1, from coordinate 33,973 downwards.
CATAATTTTATGCTTTTAACGCAAATTGGGCAGGGATTGCAGAATAGACAGGGACAATTGTATGTATCTAAAAATAAAATGTGGTTTAATGTGTTTTTTAAAATATTTAAAAAATTAAAAATGATATAATAAAAGAAAATCATAAAAAAATTAAATATCTATTCAAAAATAATAAATTTTGATATTAAAAATGAATTCTGATATTGATGTTGCAACCACTTCTCACATTGCGACTAACGCTGCAATGGATATCTTCACGGGTCAATTGTTGTCTAAAAAGTAAGGAATGTTGAGATAAGCAAAGCAAGAGTAAAGGGCAACGTTCGGAAATTTATAAAGAAAGAAACTTTTGAGGACAAGGTTGGACGATGTTTAGTGTGAACAATTGAAGAAAAGAACACAGAAGAAAACGTCAGGATTTTGTCAATAGATGAATGGAAAGAAGATAATATATTGTATGATAGAATGCAAGGCCGACCGAGTGTAAAGTTGATGATACAAGGTAACGTGGAGGATTGTTTATTAGACAGGTGCAAGAGTAAATGTAATCAACAGAAAGATTTTTGAGAAACTACCGAACATAATATTAGAAAAGGCAGATATTAAATTAAACTGTGCGAATAGTAGTCAATTAGATTGTATGGGTAAAATTTCAGTGGACGTAGAATTTAAAGAAAAACGGAGAAATATAACTTTGATTGTAAGAAATGATGTAAAACCAGACATAATATGAGGAATAGAATTGCAGATGGCGTTTGGAATCGAGTTACATTGGAAAAAGAAAGAAAATCATGTGAACGAACAATTTTATCAAGTATGTAACTTAGAAGTCAAATTTGAACGTAAGGTTACAAACGAGGAAAGATTCAAAAGAGCCATGGAAATTATGAAAATTGCAGATAAACCAAAGATTGTTGATATTGTTAAAAAACATCAAGGAGGTTTTATGGTGGATAAATGGGATATCGGATGTACGACAATGATTAAACATAGAATAGACATGAAAGGTCACAATTAACCTTAGGCCACATAGACAACCAGTTAATCATGAGAATATTAAAAATTTGTGGGAAAACAACATTATTAAGAAATATAATTCACCATGGAATACACCGATGATTTGTGTATGGAAGAAAGAAAAGAATGATGTTAGAATTTGCTTGGATTTTAGACAGCTAAGCCTAGCCACAGAGAGAAAGACATTTCCTATACAAAATATGATAGAAATGATGGACAGATTGTATGGAACCAGATATTTCACACCAATCAATTTAAGCAATGCATACTACCAGGTCGAACTAGAGGAAGATTCAAAGCTAAAAACAGCATTTTCTACAAAGCTAGGACAATTTTGTTTCAATAGAATGCCGTGTGGTATAGCAGCGGCACCGGGAACGTTTCAGGAACTCATGACAAAGGTCCTCGGAGGCATAGAACAGACAGTGGTATATTTAGATGACATTCTTATATTTTCAAAATCGTTGGAACAACTTTGCGAAATTTTAGATAAAGTATTGGACTAAATCGGGAAAGCAGGTTTAAGAATTAATCCGGAAAAGTGTTATATTCTAAAAACGGAAGTTAAATTTTTGGGACATGCAATTAATGATAAAGGTATACAGACGGACCCGTCTAAATTAGAAGCCATAAAGACATTTGAAAAACTGAAATGTGTAAATAATCTAAGAAGTTTCCTTGGAATTTGCAATTATTACAGACGATTTATTAAGGACTACGCAACAAAGACCAAGACATTGGAAAAACTGTGTGGTTTGAAAAAGAAGTATATTTTACAAAATAATTCACATATGTATATGTTATCTATACCGTAAATATCATAGACATTTATCAATGTGTTCACTAGATACTTATAGAAAACTATCGGTCAAAACTTTTTGGACAGACCTGTAAACTGTATTTTCCACCTGGATTTTACATGTAATAATAAATGTTTTTGCTCATTTATGCAAACAATATAACTGTTGGAATACTATTGTTGTGTTTGGCATTAACAGACTATAGCTAGAAAGCTAAGGGGACTGTGGTACCCCTTAATATAGAAATAAAAAAATTAAATTATAATGTTTGCAGTTCATTGGTTACCAGGTCACAAAAATTTAGTTGTTTGAAAACGGTTCTGTTAATTTAGTATATTTTCAACCCAACTTAATATATATATATATATATATATATATATTTTAAATTCTTTCAAAAAAATGTAGAAAAATTCTGCGCCAAAAAAAACAACGCCAAAAGAAACGGCGCCAGAAAGACCGGTTCTCTAATATTACATAATATTTTCTACGTATTTTAGTTTTTATTTTCAAAATTAAAAAAATTTTAATTAATTATTATTAAAATAATACAATTTATAATACCATCGAAATTCCATATTAATAAAATTTATTAGAAATAACATTACATACATTTATACAATAATTGCAAAAGCATAAGTCTTCTTTGGTTCTTCACCAAAATATCTTAAACTTTGCCAAAACTATAAGGAAGCACATAATTCCTGGGGATGTCATTATATATAAGTCATTCAATCTCAGTTCTGATGTATTTTGTAAGTAAGTCTTGATTCTGCGAGATGTAGAAAAAGATAGTTCAGCTGTGGCTGTTGTTATTGGTAAAGTTGCAAATAGCTTCAAAATATTGTGAATTGTAGAATATAAATGATAGTTGTGCAACGATTCTATCAATGGATAAAGTCCATTGAAAAATATTTTTGATTAATACAATGACATCTTCACTTCCCCAAAAAAGACTTTTTATTGCAACTAATATCACTTGGCCGTTGATCATTACTGGCTTCGGTAGATGGAAGGATTTCGTTATCTGCAGCCCGTTTCATGTATTGAGGAAGAAAAATTTCTATGCTCTGCAAAAATTATATTCAGTTTTAAATTTTGAAGAAAACAATGAAATATGTAACGCTTTTTAAGGAGAGATCAACATCCGGTACGAAACGTTATAGAAATATAGAGGTAATTAAGATCATAATTTATATTTTTCGGGGGAGATTTTCTTAAATTTGCAAATTATTAATTATTTTGGAGAGTTCACATTTTAAACTTAAACATTTAAACTTATTCTTATTAATATTCAGGCAAAAAACTTAAGTAATTAAGATCGAAATTAATTTTTTTTCCGGGGGGGAGAGGATTTATCCCCCCTAATTCCCAATTTGTATATGCGCCAGCTATCATATAAAAAAACATCAAATAAATTAAAAATTAAAATACTTGTATAATCAAAATCAATCATAGCAAATATGAATTACTGTAAGTTACTGTGCCATTCACTTCAAACTTTTCTTGACGGACAAAAACGTTAGATGTGCTATAATCGAGATAATTAGTAGCTCCACAACATTGAAACTGAACCATTTTTAAAAAATAAATCAATCAATTTTATTGAATACCAAAATCTGTATCATATTCATTAAGAAACTTGGAGGACCGGCATGGAAAAGTCCAACATAATTGGTAATTAAAATCTTTAGTATACTCGAGATGCCATCTATTAACTAAAGTTATTAGGAAGGTTAACCATTAAAAATATGTTAAAAATTTTAAATTTGTTGATATTTTCTTGATTAGGTTTTATTAGGTGAAAAGATTATTTTTATATCTTTTCAGTTAACTATTTTGTTAACCATTATTGGGTATCTCGATAGCTACTTAATACTAAACATCTGTAAACTGCGTAAATGGACATACCTAAACAATTATACTAATGTAATATACAATTACCTCTTACACTTGAAATTTTTTAAAGTTTACTATAATGATAATTCTAATGCAGTGACTCTCAACCTTTTAATGTTCGTGGGTCACATGATAACCCGATCTGAAATCGACAGCCAGAAGTCACTAAATTTTAGTAAACCATCTGATTAATTAATGCCGTCTTTTTACATTTGATTTAATGGTTCACTTATTTAAGTGGTTACCTCATATTATATTTTTAGTTCCCTTGCAACGTATCTTATTAACAATTTCTGATGCGGAGGAAGTCAAAGTAAAACTTTTGAATATCACTCCATTTTGGTAAACGTTAGTATGTTATTAAGTTGTATGCCAATCCAAATTATAAGTAATAATCATTTTAATATTTTTAAATAAGTAAAATGCCAATATTAACAAATAGACTCAAATCTATTCTAACCAAAAAGAAAATTAAATTGAAACTTTAGATTATTATCTGCCTGATCACATACACAGATACATACCACAGTGAGTAGCCTACATGTTATATACTAGGGCTGGGCAGACAGTCGATCGCGAGCTGTTCGACAGTAGATCACAGACATTTTTTCAGATAAATTTAATAACTTAAAGAATTTTCTATATTTAGAAAATCAGATTAAATGTACTTGTCAATGCAACATCAAAATGTTTTGTTCTAAAATAGACAATATTAATTCAGAATTTGAGAGACGATGTTCAAATCCTAGTCGCTTTCAAACCATTTTTTAATTTATTTCCTTTCCATGTGGACAATATAATATCGAGGATAAGTCATCCTATTCAGCTCATATTTTCCAATTAAATGTATCAGATGTAGAGTCGGAAGTTTTAACAAAAAAATCAGATAAAATTTGGAAATCACGTGCAAATGAAATTTTTATGAAAATTTGTATAAGAAGAATAAACTCTATTATTGAGATCACTAGCATCAAGAATATTTACATGCTTTGGTTCCGCTTATTTATGCGAAGCAGCATTTTTGCAAATGAAAATAGTCGAATCGCAAAATTATTTTCATTTCATCAATCTGACTGATGACCACTTGATGACATCTATCAGACTGTGTATCAGTGAATAAAACCATAACTTCACAAGACTGTGATGAAATGTTATGCCATGCGTCAACATACAAAATTAGTTACACTTACCTTTTACAATAATTATATAATTTTATAATTTCTGTTTTAATAATTTATGTTTTCATATTTCTGAAGGAGTCGATCGCAGTTAAGTAATAAACATTTTAGTCGATCATACAACGTTTAAGTGTGCCCACCCTTGTTATATACTGTGTATACTTTTTATTTTAGATTATTTTAAGTTATATTAAGATGTTCTAATTGGAAAGTGATCTGCGGGCAGCTCATCAAATGATTGAGAACCATTGTTCTAAAGTAACTGGACAGAGAAAAAGAAAACAAGAATAATAACTTTGTAATTACATAAGACTTAAATGAAATAGAATTATTGTCATTTTTGTATATTATTTTAATTGTTAATTATCAAATTATAGTTGTTAGAAAAACTAGATATAAAAAGAAATATCTAAGACATGAGTTACTTAATAAAAAAAGTGTTTGAAACCAGTTAACGTTTTTTTTCAACTGAATTTATTCTACTTAAAATTGTTAATAGTTTCTACAATTAGATCTCACAGTTGTCTTGTTACAAAAGAGGATTCTTCTGAGTAAATTGCAAAAATTAGCTACAAAACGTCAATAACAAAACATTGAAATAAGATAAATTGTTTTGGCGTATGTCTCAAATTAAGAACAACAAACAAAAAGACTGAAGACAGAAGATAATCAATTAGATTCGGAAAAATGTTGTTTCGTTAAGGATAATAATCAAAAGTTTAAATGATAAAGGCAATTTCGACATCAACATTGGAGATGTATAACTTATAGTCGACGTAGGAAGTAACAATATGATATGAATTTTGAAAACTCATATACGAATTATATTCACGTCAATTATACGTTTCCGAAGGGTTGAACACCTTACCTATAGAATAACTTCATCCAGTAACGCTGTTAGAATTGATGGATACTCCATCCTCCAGAACGTGCGAATCCATAAAAAAATATAAAAAAAACTAATTTAAGTTGAAAAATTTATTTGCAAGAAAAATTTCACCTAAAAAACAATGACCAAAAAAAATTACTTACAATCGACAAACAAATTTTTTTTATTATAATTAACTTTTATAATCAGTTAATTATAAATTTTAATTTGCGGAACAATCTTTTTCTAAAACTTGTTAATGTCAAACCAAAAAATTCTAATTTTAATATATTCTTAATTTACTTATAAAATTTAATTTCTCATTATAAATTTTAATTTAACTAATTATTCTATTCTTAATCTAATTATTAAATTTAACTCTCTATCTTATTTAAATTTTAATTTACTTAAATTATTCGAATTTTTTTCTTCTATTCTCGTCAATGTTATGCAAATAATCTCATCTTGCATGTCCACTCTAACTCACAAATTTTCTTCTGATGACTTACTCACTAACAAACGCAATCATCGGTTTGGAAACATAATATTAGTGACTTATATAAGTCGTGATGGTACCACACCGAACAGAAATATCAACAAATATTTTTAAATTACAATAATTAAATAATTACCTTCGCATCATCAGTTGCATAAATAATCACAACAATTATTTGAATGAGAACAACTATTGAAATAACGCTTAAATACTGAAATAAAAATAAGTTATTTTGGAATAGAATTATGAATTTAAAAATTATAGCTAATTGTTATAAAAAGGAAGGCAGGCTATTTTAAAATTATTTTTCTATTAGAGTTACACATATTTCTAAATTCGACAACAAGAATTCCTCCAACAATACGATCTCATTCTTGGATTCTCTTACAGATATGACAGAAGGTATCTGTAATTTAATGTAATATTACTACCTTTATAGAGGCATTTGGAAGTCAAATTTTGTTTTATTTATATGTGTTATTATTATTATTATTATTATTATTATTATTATATATCGTCTCTTTTTGACAGTTTCGAATCAAAACCGACATTGTTTTCAAAGACCAACGTGTTTCTTACTTTGAATAACAATCCCTGATGTTTTATTTGCATGCTTGCGCTTTCATATAATTTGATGTGTAAGAAATAAGTAAATGTCTAAAATAAATAAGCAAGATAATTAATTAAAAGTAAAAGAGAATTAAAAGAGAAATTAAATAAAATAAAATTTAAATAATAATAATTAAAAAATTTAAATTTGAAAATTTATTAAGTGTTCATTGAAATGAACAAAGAAGTTACCATTATTATTATGTGACTCATTATGTCAATTATTAAAAATTTTAAGAAATCCTTAGAAAGATCCTTCAACCAAAATGGTGAAAATAGAAGATTTAATTTTGATGATAAAGCATTTGTTAATAAAAATTGGTTTCTTACCCTCACATAATTCAGTGCTGGCGTCATGGATGCTTTTTGATGGGATGTGCTTCAAAGAAGCTTGACCGTTATCTTGAGCAATTTCATTACACAAACACTATGCATATACGAAATCAGAACATAATATTTATTACAATTATTTATTGTAAAAACCCATTTTTAATCTTATATTAGGTGTTGCAATTCATTCTTAATGTTTTTAAGAGACAAATAACTACTTAATTTTGTTAATGATTTATTTATTTTAAACAAGGATAACTCATGTATCAAATCAGGGGCGTAGCTAAGAAGGGGGATATAGGGAATCAACCCCCCCAGAAATATTTTCAAAACAAAATATTTTCCATAATAAAAATTTATTAAATATACTACGACTTTATATCCATTAAATCTTTTCTATTCAATAAATTCTTGATTTTAATAAAATACACATTAATAATTTGGAATTTTATCTAAAATAAATAATTTGTTTAAATATTAATGATTTTATTCAATTTGAATTACAGACAACTCTAATTTCACACATTCAGGATCTAAAAAGTTATGTAAAATTATAAAATAATAAATTTTTCTTTTTTTTGAAAATTAAGTATTACTGCAAATGCTCTTTTTTATTATGAAGCACGAAATTTGTATTATTCATATAATCATTACATACAAACTTGAAAAAAGATGGCAATTTTTTATTATAAACAAATAAACGTCATTTAAAAATATATTTTAGGATAATATATTTCGACAGTTTAACCGTATTGATAAACAATGTCCGAACACAATCCTAAAGGAGTATATGATTTATTGCAAAACATATTCTCAACTTTAAATGATTGAGAAATCATTTTTAAATTTAAAATATTATTTATTGATTTCTAGATCGAATTCTTGAGGTGTTTAAAACCCTCGGAGTAAGGTAAGCTTAGAGTATACCCGGGTGTAAAGCGGTTTTCAATGTTAAAACTATTAATTTGTTCATTATTGATTTTTTCTTTTTCAATTATTTTATCTACAGTCTCACGAGTGAGTCTGTCTATGATGGACTTAGAGTAACTGTTATTATTCAATAACTTGCTAAATCTAATTATAAATGTATCAATACTTTTAATAGATAGAGAGAGAGAAACAGAAAAGAAACGAGGTTGTTAAAGAATTAACACTGATCAGATTTGCACTAAATAATGTAAGTGATGATTTTTGTTTTCATTTATGTATTGTTATATCGATTAATAACTCTAAAAAAACTAATAAAAGTAAAAATGCTGCACAAAATAAAAAATTATTTAACTTGAGGAAATTGTTTGGTGTATTTCAATTTAATGTCGAAAATACTGTTTTAAATTTAAGTCAGACGGTTTTATCTAAAGATGAACACAACTTATTAAAATATGGCCCTAAACACTATTAAAAATAGATTTAATAAAAATAAGTTTAAGGCGAAAATTGAGGCAATGTTCGGTTTTTATATTATAAATCCTATTTATTTGAATAATATTAATTTTAATTTTAATAATTTTAAACACGCTTTAAATAAAAGTGCTAACGAATATTTAAACAAAAATTTGAAACAAAGCAATAAAGATTTTTGTATTTTAAAAAATTTATCTATAAAAGATATCAGAGTTAGTAAATTTGGTAAAGGTAATGGATTTTTTATCTTGGGTGATTTGGAATACATAAATAAAATAAATAATGTTTTAAATTGCCCACAATTCCTTAAAACTGAGAAATTTTGAAAAAATGGAAAATTACCTCCAATGAAAGATGAAGAATACTTGTTCTCGTTATTAAAAAAACCTTTAAAATGATGGACACATTACGAAGGATGTTTTTGATTTACTTCATGTGTCTGGTTCTCAACCAGCAAAATTATACGGTCTTCATAAAGTACATAAAAATGGAGTTCCAATGCGACCGGTTCTATCTATATCTATCTATAATATCTAGATAAATCATTCATGCATTCTGTATTTTTATTTTTTTGACATGTAAAATTAAGATTCATTCATTATTTACTAGTTGTACAAAATTGTACACAGATGATTTATAAATTCATATTTACTAAAATTTCTAATTTACTCTACATTCAGTGTAATTTCTAACTATTAAAAAATGTGAAATAAGAAAAATGCGAAATTATGGGGATTTTATTCTATAAAAGCTATGATTTTTTGTTCCAAATTTTTGTCTGTATTTACACAGCGTGTAAAATTATGGAGCATGAAATTAAGCAGTTTCGACTGCAATTAACTCTCATAAAAATATTAAGTGCTGAAAGAATTTTCTCAATCCCAACAAAGAATGAACTTTTTAATATAAATTTAGCTCTTCTTGTCGTTATTAAATTCTTTACTCCTTACAATTTTTGTAGAATACATTGTAATTTCTTTGTCTAATTGACATTCTTGTTAAACAAAAAAACAATATGTAAGAGGTATTTTACAGGACCACAAAAAGCTTAATGATATAGTTATGTGTATTTGTATGTGATTAGGTATGTGTGACTGAAAGTATTATGTAATAATCAATACCCTCCCCGAAATGAAGTCCTGGCTACGCCACTGTATCAAATGACAACTAATTCAGTACACTGCAATGCTTTCAAAATTAATAAATACTTCATGCAGGGAGTTTCCATAATAAATCAGAGCAAAATAATACCACCAAGATTTTATTTAACAATTCAAAAAATTTAAGCCTTTCGAATATTTAAACAAACTGAATTTCAAGAGAATTTTTATAAGATTATTTGGAAGCCATAATTACACTATACATAAATGATAATATAAGCCATATAAATATTAATTATTTACTATTACATTTGATTCTGTTTATCCTTTTTTAATCTGTATACTAATTTTCTAAAAATTTAATTATTTATCATTATTTAATTTCATTTTTAATCTTTACAGTGTTATGAGACTCGTCTGTGTCAATGTACCCGTAGCTGATATTCATGAACTGATTTTTGAACATGCAATTTAGAACTCTTATAATGAGGTTAGAGAAAGAATCCCTTAAATGAACAATTCAGTTGAGGGATGACATCGCAAATTCAGTTTATTACTTGGGTTGAGTCATCCATCATTTGGAAATACATCGAAGGATTGAAGGCTGATTGAACAAAGAGTCAATGATTTTATGATAAGTCATAAAAATCTATAGAGATACTGCAAAATGGATCGAAACAATTGTGAACAATTGTGCTAATCGTGATATTAAAATATATCCAAGTAATGGCACACAATTTCGGTATAAACGTATCATTACGTATCTTAAAATATTTATGGATTAGAATTTGTATTTAATAAAATTTTTTGTTTATATCCTGAAACATTATTTACTTTTTCAATGGGATTTTTATGATTATAAATTGGAATATATCTACATTTATTTGTTCTATAAAAATTTAATTAGATAAGAAAAGTTTTTATATTTGATTTCATTATATCATATGTTAATAAAATTTTGTTTATTTTTCTTTATCTTTTTTTAAATGCCATTTTCTGGCGATTATTTAGTCTTTCGCTGTTTTTTCTTTGAAGTTTTGACTTAAGCGGTTTGTCTTTCGCGGTTTTGGCGTGTAACCATATTTGAGCTTTTAAAATAGAAAATCAAGTGTATTAGGCAAGTGGACCTATTTGTCATATTGAAATGACTTCTTTTTACATTTAGACTTTTAAAAGTATCAAAGGAATAATAATCAGTTTTTCTATTTTTGACTTTTTTTGATAGTCCAGATTTTTGGTTATTGTCCATTTCGAATGTTGAAATGATATAGGAAGTATCGTTATTGTATAAGACAAACAAAGATGAGAAAGATTTAAACGAAAAACGATCATATGATGAAAAAACTATATTGAAAACGAGGTATTCTGTAGAGTTTGAGTCGAATGTTTCTTCTTAAAGAAACTTCTTTAGAAAAGCGCATAAATTACATAAACTTTATAAAAATGATTTCAACACATTATTGTATATGTGAGTGGAATCAAATGTTAAATTATATGGATTAAGTTATATATCGATTGAAAGTTTTTTATGCTTAATTTTTTTTAATCTGTTAGAAAATACTATTAACTATTCTAAAGATATTTAAGTTCAAACTTTAATATTTTACTAGGTTAAACTGAAGTCTGTGGCAAAATAAAAAGTCTGCCTTTTATAGTTTTTGATATTCTTCTTGCGTTTAAAGTTTGGTGAAGATCTGTAAGATTACCATGGGATACTCCTCTTGAGAGTAATGAAAATATATAACATCTATAATGATTTTAAAATATTTAATATTCAATAAACAACAAAAGTTTACAAAGTTTATAAATATAATGAATAGTTAAAATCTCTAAATATAATTAAAACAAATAACTTACAATTATTAAGAGAATTTTATTTTTGCAACATACGGAGCACATTCCCATTATAGAGAGAATTGTCAATATCAGTCCAATGATAATCAGAGCAATATAAACCGAACCTAAATGTTTAAAAATTTAAGTGATGTAAAATCTCTACGTGTATTTGTGGCCTGGAATTAATTTTATGAACGATTATATTTCATGGTTATAAAATTAACCAAAAGGTAATAAAGAAATTGGGATTAAGTCGAAACTCAAAGGGAAATGAGCAATCTTTATTAATCACACAGTTACTCTCGTTTTTACCGTTTATTCCTTAAATAACTCTACCCCATAAACAAACATTCTTAATTCATTTAACCGTCAGTGCACTGGAGGATACTACTATTTTCTGTTGATTGAACCCCTACACATATGAAATATTTAAAGCAAGCCAGCCGTACGATCACTTGACACAGCCTCTGCTGCCTCTTTTCTTCGCCTCGAGACTGACTACTTTCTGAGTCATCTGTTACGAGATCTCTCGTCTGCTCGTCTTCTTGATGAAAACTGATACAGGGTTGTATAAAACTCCAGACAGTTTTTTATAATCTCAGTACAGATATAATATTATTAAAGGGTTAATTTATCGATCTTAGTCATTATAGTCAACTTTTTTTAAATAAGTTGTGATAGTATTAATCGATTAACCAAGTTATTGAATAACAATGTTTACTCAAAATCAATTTTTGAGAAATATACCTGTCGGAGTTCTTTTTGGTGATCTTTAAATTTTTGATATTTTTAAATTTTCGATATGTTTAAAAACCATATTTATATTTTAAATAAATCAAAAATAATATTCGATTAATTAAAATGAAATAATTCTCTAAATAAAAATCTTTTTAAATTCTTAAGAAAAGAGAACAGACGCATTCTTTTAAAATTTGAAAATAATTAATTGTTATAAATAATCTCTAAAATAAATATTTAAAACCAAAAGTTTTTAAACAGTTATAAAAAAATATATATTAATTAATTTTAAAAAAGTTAATTCCATAAATAATTAATAAAATATAGATATATAAATATATTTAAAATTTTATAATTAAAATCTCTATTAAATGATAATAAATTTAAATAGTGATTAATATTTGTGTATTTTAAAAATTTGTGATTTATATTTCAAAAATAAAATAATATTTTCTGTATTTCAAATTTATGAATTGTATCTTAAAGTTATAAATTGTTTTTGCAAATTTTTGTTAAAAACAAATAAAATGTTTTATTAAAGAGAAATAATTTATAGTTTAAATTATTAATAATCACTATGTTTAAATTGAATTTTCAAAATATTTTTTAAAGATCTAAATTTATGAAAAATTGAATAAAATAACATATTTATTTATTTATCGATATTATTATGTATATTTAGAATTTTTTAGATCTGGATTATGAAATTGAAATAGTTCCTCAAAAATTTGTTTCAATAATGAAAATTGTAGTATAAATAAAGTTTGCAAAATTATGAATTCTGATTTCAATCACGAACCTAATAATATCAATGAAACAATCGATAAATCAATCAATAAACCGATTAAAATAAACGATCAATTTTGAAATGTGTTTTTTTAATTTTAAATATTTAAATAATATCGCAAATATTTAAAATTCAAAATGTATTTTGTAATAAATCTCCAAACCCTTTTGAATTGTGCTCGGATTTCGTACATCAATTTATCTGTAATGGATACAATGTCACATACAATATTGAGACGTCACGTCATCTCTGCAAACAAGGAAGAACAGGGTCGTAATGTTCGAGGAACAAATATTGTAGAACAAAAAGGTTTGGAATTCGAATAGAAATATTAACTTAACTGATTTTAAAAATTCTTTGTCCTCAGCTTAATAACTATTGAAGAGAGTGACATATGAAGCAATATATCAGATCTTTAGATCATAAGAATAATGTGTAAACGGGTCTCTTGATAACCTTATTGAGTGGTTTTTGGGGCACATTTGTTCATTGATTACATAGTCATTGGTTGCCTATGTCAGCAGATTTAAAATTTATAATTTTTTTATGACTTGACGATGACAGTTATACTTCAAAATTAATTATCAATGAAAATATTTTTTTGTGAAATAGCGACTTTTTATTTTCATAAATAAATTTGATGTCTCAAATTAATGTAACTGTAAATTTCTATTTTAAGTAACCCTATTTTCCTATCTCTAAATGGTTTGTTTAAACATACATACAAAAAATACAAAGGGGCTCTCAAAAAACGCATTTCCAAATATAAGCATTCTGCGATTTTTAACTGCAATTTCAATAGAATTTTTTTAAATATAGGGTTCCTTATTGTGAGGAATATTTGGTATGTGGATGTTTTTGTGTTGTGTTTGCATGTTTAAATGTTGTGTGTTGATTTTGGATTGTGCCTCTCCTAATCAGATGGATTATCAATATTTGATTTCTTATAATCTGAAACTAATTTATTTAAATTTAGATTTAATATTCAAATTTTTAATTTTTATTATTGCAACTTTTAAATAAGTTTATTGATTTTATTTTTGTAAATTTTTAAATAATTAAAATCAAATTAATGTTTAAAAATGACTATAAAAATATTTTATTTTAGCCATTGAAATTTAAATTAAATATTTTTAAATAAAATAATTTTCTCAAGTACAGTTCAGATTATAATGGGAGATATTGAAAATTGAATGGTGGATTATAGTGAAAGGATTACTATTGATCATCATAAAGATGATAAGAAATGTGAATGTAATAAATGTTCTGTCTAATGTGTGAGTCCTTTTAACACTTATAATAAGCATTTCATGATATACATCTCATCATCATATTCGGTCTAGTTTAGGCAGGAAAGAATATATACAATTATCAGACTTATTCTTTTAACTTAATTTTATCATAAAACTTACTTAATAATTTAATTGTATAATCAGCATACTGTGCAATATCTATTGGCACATTGCTTATTTGAAAATTCATAATTGGTATTAAACTTTTCAACTTGTCTTTCGCCACGGCTACGAAGATTCCCAGCACAAAAAGTGCCAATCCGATAATCTGGAAGTTAAAATACGTTTAGAAATTACTGATATTATAATTGTCACTGTATACCATATAAATAACATTGACTACCACCAGCAAAGAGCAAAAGCAACAGTACAAGAGTCCCATATTTGAAACTGATGGATACCTCAAACTGAGAGCAGTTAAATTGACATTTCAGCTGCTACGCAACCGTCAACATCAACGAATATTAACCAAGATTTATTTCAAGTCTTTTGATTATTATTCGTTGTTTTTTTCAGTAATACTTGTTGAATAATTGTCGTGCGAGTAGAACAAATTCGAGACAATTTTCTGTCTTTAAATTTATATTAAGTAACAAATGGTAGAAATAATATTGATAAAAAAATTTAGTTTGAAATGTTTTGTGCAAAACTTAAATCTTTATTACTTTTTTTATTTAATGTTTTTTTATACGTAATATTTTCCAACTAACAAACTTGATAAAAACGTTTGATTTGAAACATTAATAAAATTTGAAGGTAAAATATAATAATCACATATTAAAAAGGACTTTTTGTTAACATCTTTTTATCGTTTACTGAAAAATATATTATTTCAGTGTTTTTATATGGGTGAAATTTTGAGTTTTTGTTGAGTATCTCTCGCTGCTGATTTAAATGAAATAAAACAAAAGACTTAATTGATTTTAAAACATTTATGTCTTTTTATTTAAAAATGGTTACATAATAAAAGAAAGATTATAAGAATTTATAACTCTAAATTAGTCTTTGGCTCCTGGCCGATTTTGCGTTTAGATGTTTAGAATCTTCCGACAACTCAGATCTTACAGGGTTTCCACTTTTAAATGTGAATTTTTTCATTTTAAAGTGAATATTTCCACTTTGAAGTATGAAAATTAAAAAGATGAAAAAGTTATATAAAAACATAAAAAAATTGTTAAATAAAAAACACTTTCATGTAATGATTTAATTATAATTTTCATCATCAATTATTTCTCTGTTCAAGCATTTCGGAATAAAAGAGCATGTGCCGATAGTAATTTTCACAGCTATTTGATACAACTGCATTAAAAGAGGAGTCGATACTGGTGAATAACTGCTCTTCATTATGAGGGCGGGCCACTCTAACACGCTGCTTTACCTCAGAAAACATGTTCTCGATAGGATTCAAAAATGGGGAGTAGGGTGGCAAAAAATGAATTGTATGCCCGGAAGCTGTTATTTTTTCTGCAACAAGGTGGGACTTATGTAATGCGACATTGTCCATAATAAACATCATATTACTCATATTCATTTCGGCCAGTTTAGCTACGGTATCATCAATAAATTCTAGAAAGGTTTCAGTATTGAAACCACGATTTTGCCTTTTATAGTACAGCACACTGGTCTTAAGCAGTCCACAACAAACGGAAATATTTCTACTTCTGATATTTTGAACGCGCCGAATTGCTGCATGACCACGCTCACTTCTTCCATATCGGCAGCGCATGCTTATATTGAAGCCAACTTCATCTACAAAGATGAAATTGTTTCCATTAGCCCGTCAAACAAGCCTATATTTATTAAATTATTTTCAATATATTAATAGTAAATTTATTTATAAAGTTTTCACACTTCAAAGTGGAAATATTCACATTTCAAAATGAAAAAAATCACATTTAAAAGTGGAAATAGACTTTTAACGGTTGTGTAGACTATACTTTACAGTATAGGTACATAAAATATATGATGATTTTAAAATATATAAATTATAACGCACCTTTTCAGATTTTGATTTAAACTTTTTAGTTTATTTGTATTTTTATTTTTATAATAATTTTTCTATTTTATACTAAATCAGATCGGATGTTTATCCGAGATCAATTATGTTGATCTCGTTAAGTTTTTAATAATTGATTAATAATTGAACTTTTATAAAAATTATAATTTTTCGATCTTTTTAATAAATTTTCTTTCATTTATATATTCCTTCATTATCATTCCTTTTACTTATTATTTTTTCTCAAATAATGCTAACTTTTGTTCTTTTTTGCCTTACTAGTCTTGTTATTTTAATCACTTATTTATATAGAAAGTATAATTTTATCTTTACTTAACATAAATATTGCATTTATGAGAATGTAAATTGTGAGAGATATTGGAATGATGTTTGAATGATGTTGAGTGAGTTTTATAGTATGTTTGAGACTGGTTGGGGTTTGAAGCATGAAATCTCCCCCTAGACAATTGAAGTCAATTAATGTTGAATTTAAAAATTTATATTACTAATTGTATAATAAATTAATTGTTATTTAACAATTAATTAAAAATACAATTGTTTTAATCATTGCAGATTTTGGTAAATTTGTGAAGAATCAATTGAAGAAACAAGTCATGCCCCAGACGCTGATTACAGACCATTTTAGTCTTAATAAGTCTTTTAATAAAACTTCAGCTGTTAGTATCCTTAATATAAATATTATTAAATATTTTATTAATTCAAACAAATTACATAAGATATAAATTTTAGAATGTATACATCAACATTTTTATTATAAACAAAAAATAATGGATCACAATTTAATCAAAAACTATATTTAGCTACCTATAAATGCTCAAATATTGCTTGGCCATCTGTCTCTGAGGTATGTTTAAAGTTACAGAACTCTACTTGAAAGTAGAAAAAAAGGATAAAAATGTGTTTTAAAACCATGATTTTATTGAAATTGATTTTGCATAGGAAAACCGAGACGGAATTTTGATGATTTTTTGCCGATCAGAATCCCATTTGAAAAAGAGTTTCATAATCAATTGGACTGTGCTGATTTCTAGAGTTCAAATCTGATTGGATCGCAATTTTTGACAATTTCATTGATTCGGAATCGATATTTCTGGTTCACAACTCTAACTAGTTGTCTGATTGAGCCCGTTAGGCTGACACAAATACCGGGCAAATAAGGAAGACATTTTAATATGTTTTGAATCACTGTTGAATCCCGAACTCTTCAACCCGGCTCTAAACTTTTTGACCTAATAATTCAGTATCGATCCTGATTTAGATAGCCTGGTCTTCGGAGCGTCGTTTTCATACCTTGAAACACCAATACGTTTTTTAATACAGTAAACTTACGAAAAAGAGTAGAGTACCCCGAGTCCAGAAAAACAATATTTGTTTTCGAAAATTTCTCATAACAAATTCAAAACAAAATAAATTATAATTAATAAGGAATACAAAAATTTATTTATTACAAAAAACATACCGAAAATTCACGAAGTTACTACAAATATAAAAAAATACAATTTTGAATTTAAAGGTCGTTTATGGAACTTGTAGAAAACATACAAACGAACGAAATTTCCAAATTAAGCAGGGTAAGAAAAAAATAAGCCATAGAAATATGTAAGATCTATAGTAGCTTAGGAAATAATATGACATTAAATTATTGGGTAATTATTATAAATGATTATCCTTTATTTATTTCCAAAAATCCTTTTCTTGTATCCATACAATGAACAAATATCTGACTCTTTTCAAAGGGTTCTTCCAACAATTGATTAAAATTATCAATGTCTTTCTTGATGTTTGATACTAAATAAATTTCACAAGAGATACTTTCAATTAACGTCTCACGTAAGTTTTCCTTTCATTTTCTCACAAGAGATTTTATCTTTATTTATCTTAATCGAATTGAACGAATTCAAATAATATTGAAAAGTTCGAAAAATGTTCATTTTTTTATTTCAAATACTTCATAAAATGTGCAAATCGAATTGAAACAATAGAAAATGTAAGAATAATTCTTGAATCAATTTCTTTCAATATTGTAGTGGGGACGTTACTCCGGAATTGGCGTGTCCCCGACGGCTTAATTGTGCAGTCCCTGAGGCTCCACACGTTCCATGGACCCGCTTCCACCGGTCACAGTCGATGTGTCGTCGGATTCGCTACCGAGCCGGAACCGAGAGCGTGGGGCCTCCCGAGAATGATCCAGGCGTTTGAACTTCTGAGAGGTTCCGCCGAATCGGGTTAATACATACCGCGCGTTGAGTTGCGGCATGCGGAAGACGTGTGTCTCTGACAACCTCGGTCGAACCGATCCTTAGCGTGCACTGGCTGTGGTAGTTCCAGGCTGCGACGACTTTCATGTAATTAAACATTAGTCGTTCCGACAACACAGCAATTGTGAAAAACAGTTACCGACAAGTTCGGTTTTCAAGAAAATAAGACGAAACGATTCATCATAAATCATTTTATTAGATCGGGATCCACAAAATTACAGCGAGACATTTATATTTTCAAATCACACGCATTAAGTTAATTTTAATTGTATTGTGCAATATTTGTCTTTTTTTATTTCATTTAGTTCATTTTAACAAATTTTAAAATTTTTGGAAAAGTTAATATGGAATTTTTCGGCTGACCAAAAATCTCGATCACCACAAATATAATAAAAATTTCTTTCCTTTCTCACTTTTATTCTAATTTTATTTTGAATTCTCTAAATTATAATAAATAATAAATAATAAAACAGTTAATAATAATGATGATGCGAATAATAGTATTTATTATACTAATACAAACAGTAATATATTCTGATACAAGTTTTACTTATTTTACAATAAATAATTTTATAAATAAAAAATTATGCTTATTGCATATTTTTATTTATAAATTTGTTTTTAAATAATATTATTACATAATACTATTACTTTTCAATGATTAATTCTGATTGTTATAAATAATTTTCAAAATAATAATGATAATACAATAAATAATATTATTAATAATAAATAATAGTAATACATTTTATATAACAAATTTATTCTTATTATAAACAATTTTATTTTTATTTTACATTCATAAGGTAACTTATTTTCTTTCCCGAATCACCCAACGCCAGAATGCTTGCTCAAACAGAGGGAGGCTGAGAAAAGAAATTCGTCGCTATTATAATTATATAAAATATTTATAATCTTTTTTATTTTTTACTTTCAGATCTTAACAAAACTTATATTTTTTCAAGAAAATTTTTACTTTTTATTTGTAGAAAACAATCGATTTAAACAAAATAACAAAAATATAATGAAAATTTAAGAAAGAATAAAAATTTATTTTAATGTGTTTATGTGGTAGACATCAAGAAAAAAATATTTAATTAACCTTTCATTTTAAATGTATTCTCTAGATTATTCGCGAGATTATAAAATGATTGTGAAAATTACATTACAAAGAACGTTATTGTTTTTTATAAAATCTTTAACCACACTCTTCTCAAGAACTTATGATGTCTAACAATAAGAAACTGTTTGATAAACTTCCAGAAGGTCGTCTCACAAAATTAGAACATGATTGTAATGTTTGAATCCTACACTTATTAAAAAGATCGTTTAACACAAGAACAACTGAGGAGCTTCAATTGACACAAAAGCGTTCTTCAAAGTGTTGGCGAAAGAAAATTTTCTTAGTTTTTTGACTTTTACTAAAATTAATAGATGATTAATAAATATTGAATTTGAAAATAATATATTTTTAATTTGTGATTTAGGAACCCTTTTACGTATTACAGCGTTACGTTGATTGACGCAAATCAGTCAAATTTCAATCGTCAAAATTTTCATGATTAGCTTATCTCTGATGGCTAAAGGCCCAAAAAGTTAGGTATATTATCGTTATTATGAAAAAAAATCATAAATTCATTGCAATTTTCTAAACATCGACAATACTTTTACCATCACCTGTGTATAAATGATCTTTATGGAGTTATTCGTACACCTGAAAGAGGCCACATTATAGAAATAAGTCTTCATCTCAAGAACCAGATAAGTGAATATTCACAATCGAGTCTATTGAGTTAGGCTTTTTGACCACAGGTTATGTTGTACAAATTAAACTCCATCCATTTCAAAAAATGAGTTTTCTATTCTACCAAAAGTTTTTGATTCGCATTGCGAGTGGATAAGAGAATCGACTATAAAAAGCAATATATTTTTTCTCGTCACAATTTTCCAGTTTCGAATTGTTACTAACCAAATATTATTAATGAATCATAGTCGCAAAATATGAAAACAAATTGTATAAATTTATAAAACAAATATTTCGTCAAATTTAGGGTTTACAATACCGGTATTACCGGTATTATGGAATTAGAAAACCGGTATTAAAATTAAGAATTAAAAACTTTCATCCAAATACAATATTTATACTCTTTATTTCTGAAATTATTTTTTTTAATTTAATTTTTAGTAAACTTTATTTTAGATTTGGTTTAATAATTTAAATTATTTTTTATTAAAAAATTTAAATAGATTAGTAATTTGTTTGTTTAATTTTAAATATTTTCTATTTAGTATTTTAACATTTTTAAATTTCTTATTAAAACAAATAAGATTAGCTCAGTCGAGGAAGACACATTCAATAGTTGAGTGGTGCAAAATCCATCTATTCTTTAACTTTTTAGTTTTCGGGTTACGAATTTCGTTTACCTAATAACTGTTAATAAATAAAAATAATATTTTTAATATAATATATATTTAAACTTTTTAAAAAAGAAAAAAAGAAGTGGGTTAAATAAACAAATAAATAAGCTGTTTTTTACTAAATAAATTTATTTATGTAAATAAATTTTTCCTTTATAGAAAATTTCAGGAAGTTCATGCGTGAGGAATTATCTAAACAAAATAAAATAATTGTTGTGATTCTAAAGGATATTTTAGTTGAACGTATTGATTAAAGACGAACAATATTCTCAGATTTATTAGCTTTCTTACACAATTCAGACAGTTACATAAATGACGACGATGAATATTTTCAAATCTTCAATAAAAAGTCGAGGACAACTTTAACAAAACATATTATTGAATTGTTGGAACGTTTATATCCAGTTGAAAAAAGTTAAATGCTGCTGGGATTTACCTTTTCAAATCATTAACAGTCCAGAGACAGCGCAGGGATCTGAATCAGAAACTTTTTCAATGAAGGAAAAATTGCATTTAATGATTCAAAGAAAATTTTGTTTAACTGATGGTACTGAAGCTGAAAGGCTCGAACAAAACATCGAAAACATCCTTAAAATAAAACTAAAACTGTTAGATGGTCTTATGCTTAAACACTTAGGATTATTAGTAAAAATACTGTCATTTTATAATATATATACACATAATATATCATAAGACATGAATGATTTTTTAACAGCCTTATTTTTTATGACCAATATCGGTATTACCGGTATTACAAAGTTTGGCAAGAAACCAATACCGGTAATACTGATATTGGAAATATCCGGTTTTCTGCATTGCCTAGTCATATTATTTCAACAATATTAAAAGCAATAAATATCATTTTTTTTCTATTTTACAATAACTTTAAAAAATAATTATTATATAATAATTATTCAGATACATTTAAACAACAAAATTTTCTTAGCATCCTTCTTGTCACTATATTTTCATTGTATACGAATACAACATTAATATTTTAAGCTAGTTAATGTTTGTTGGAATTATTCATTAATTACACAGAAAAAAGGGAGAGGAAAAGCATTTAGAAAAACAATTTATTACTGATTTTCTTTTTACTTTTAATATATCAAAAGGAAAATAATATTAAAAATATCCATGAAATGTTTTTTTTTAATGTAATGACATATCCAAATTAATCCAGACGATGAAGTAAGCTTTGCACTCCTAAATATTTTCAGTAAAAAATTATTAAGTCACATTTAAACAATATAATTGCAATTTGTTATTTTAATATCCTTCTTGTTAATATTTTCCCTTTATTGAAATTGTACGTAGCATTTACTCTGAGCTACTTGACATTTCAGAATCCGAATTCATATTTAACACATAAATTTATTAATATAACAAATATACATTTTCCAACAAATTTTCGTTATTTATTAGTTTGTTGCAAAAGCAATGCAGGTTTTTGAACCTAAACTTTAAACAAATGTAACTCAGCACAGAATAAACTTTATTAATCGAAATAAAAACCATCAGAATCAACACATTTTTGCCGATTAGAAACAAGTTTATTGATGCCCCTAGTGTAGAACTCCTGAGTTCTAGATGCGATGAAAGAGTTAAAGACGTCTTTGGTGTTGTCTTGGTTTTTGAAGTATTTTTCCTGGAGGAAGTTGTCCAGATGCTTGATAAAATGGTAGTCAGTGTGTGAGAGGTCCGGTGAGTAGGGTGAATGAGGCAGAGTTTTGTAGCCAAATTTTTGTAGGGTCGGTTTTGCAATGTGTGGCCAGGCGTTGTCATGGAGGAGAATCGGCCCCTTCATATTGACCGATCTCGGGCACATACGTCGGAGCTTGTGATGCATTTGTTGGCAGTACTTCTCTGCGGGGAATGTTTCACCCGTATTCAGAAAGCTGTGATGGATCAGACCGGCTGTAGTCACTAAACCTTCTTTTGGTGAAGTTTCGGTTTCGGAAAGTGGTAAGGAGCCTAATCGTGGTTCAACCATTGTGCTGAATGTCGCCGATTGTCGTAGAGAATCTACTTCTCATCACATGTCACAATCCAATCGAGAAACGCGTGGTGCTTGTTGCGCAGAAGAAGCGCAGAAGACACCTCAAAACGACGATTTTTTTACTTTCGATCATTTCTTGAGGCACGCATTTATCGAGCTTTTTCGACTTTCCAATTTGCTTTAACTGCTGAGCGACGATTGAGATATCAACCTTAAGTTTTCTGCGAGAGCTCGAACAGTTATACGTGGATCGACTTCTATCAGCTGCTTCAATTTGTCGTTGTCAGTCGTCGATGGGCGGTTACCATGAAGCTCATCTTCCAGGTTAGTATTGCCAGAGCGAAACTTTTGATACCAGCGCTGCACCGTGCATTTGTTGACACTTTCCTTGCCCCAAACTTCGTTGATGTTTCGAGCGGTTTGAGCTGCATTACGCCCTAGCTTAAACTCTTAGAAGTAAATGTTGCGAAAATCACATTTTGACATCTGCCATTAAAATCAAAATTATTAACAAAAGAAACATTTTAATAAGTTTTTGACAAATATATATCTGAAAGAGTATAAATTAAGTTTTCGAATGACTCATAACATCATACATGCTTTAGTTGTATAACATTGCGGTAAATACAAAAAAAAATCAAAAACCTGTATTACTTTAGCAACAATTTAATAGTTCATTACGACAATTTCCACATTTCTTTGAGAAAATAATGATGCAATTATTTGATGGAATTGTGGATTTCTATGTTTCATGGGATTATCGTTTCGGTACTACCATCAACATCGTCATCATCAAAAACCAAAACAGTGTAACAGTTATTAAATCTTCATCCGCAGGTAATTATTCGCTCATAAAACTTTATCACTTTAAAAAACAAACTGAAGTCAAAAGTTAAAAATCATGCCAATTTATGCAAACTGGATGGAAATGAGGATTTAAATTTCATTTCCATACGCATATGATAAGCAAATACATATGTACATCCACCTACTATGTGCATTGTAGAAATATCGAATTCAGTTTTCAATAAGAACAATGTGAAAAGAAATATTCTTTGACTTTGATCTGTCTTATGTAACTTAACTCGCTATTTATAACTAGATTAGATTGAAAATAAAAGTTCAATTATAATAAATGATAGAGCAAGCTAATCAAACGGTATAAGTCTCTATGAAGTTTGATTAACTTAATCTTAATAGAGTCAACACTAACAGTTAATAAAATAAAACAGCAATAAACTCGAAAATTGTATAAAATAACGAAAAATACTTTAATGAAAGTAACTTTTACAATTATAATGTGAGAGATCGGTTAACATAGCGATACATATTTTGTCAATGGATATGAATCACACGATTAGTTCTCACAATATTAGTCAGTAGACTAGTTAGTGAATTATTAGTCGAGTCATATATTCGTTGGTAAGTATTTTTATAAATTATTACTAATTGTGCATTGTTTTCGACTTTTGAATTCAAAATGAAATTTAAAAATTGAGATCGTGTATAATTAATTATTATAATTTTATAATTTGTCTTCTTTTAATTTTCTTTCTTTAATTAACTTTCTTTTGACAACAATATTTTTTTCTTTTGTTCCGTAATTTTACCTCATATATTTTACTTGTCTCGTCCTTTGGAATTGATGAAACTTTTTCTTTTCGGATTTTTTTGTCTTTAGCTTTTTCCCGATAGTCACAAAAATAAAACGATATACAGAAAAAATAAAAAACAAAGATTAGCCCACTACATATAATCTACTCCAGATAAAAAAAATATAATCACTGTGATTAATAAATCAACACATGTGAAGGACAACAGCAAACGTTGAGACACCACAAAAAATAAAAAAGGTAAACAAGCACGTCCAAAAAAGATAATGAGAATTGCCGACACGCGAGTGAAAACATCGAACACAGTTCGTTTGTTAAAATGAAATGTGGTGTCGGGAGGTATTACTTGCATATTTATTTTCATAGATGAAGCATATCAAAATGTGAATATCCCATTTTCTTTATAACTAAAGCTGAGTGGCATTTTAACACTGTTTGAACTTGAAATTTTTTCATAACGTATATAAAATAACGTATTAGTACCTTACAGGAGCTGTTTTGATACCACAATAAAAGTACAGTTTCGGTTAGGACTAAGTACTTCAGTCTTTAAAATTGTAGCGTAGTTTAAAAGTACATATGTGCCTAAAGCTAGTGTGGAGGAGTAGAAATCTGTTCGATAACAGTCGTCTAATATTTTAAAGTATGACAGGACTGGTGAGTGATGAAAGCATGCAGTCAAGTACAATAAATGAATTTCCTAGATAAATGACCATAATTATTTTCAAAAAATATTTATTCGGGATAACTGAGTTCGGAAGAACCGAAGCAAAGCTTAAGAAAATATGAAACTTTTTCAGTGAAAAAATTACCTCAGAGTTAGCCGAATATTCGAGATAACCGAGCCTGACTTTACTGTAATAAATTAAAATATTTATTTTATATACTGAAATTTTGATACCAACGCACATTTATTAATACAATCAATAATAGTAATACTTAGAAAGCTCCGAGTCAGAGAGGCAACATTTCGTCCCCCATGAAATGATAGCTGAAGAAAACTGAGAAATCTTTTGTTGCATTGAGGTTTTGCTGTAGATTTTAATTATATTGCAGGTCTTTAGAGTATCACTATAAAAGAAAAACTTGAAGCACTCAATATTTAAATTTTCAGTCCTGATTTTTCCTGAAAATCACTCAGTATTTATAGTTGATTTTTTATTTAAATGTCACTTTATGTGCAGTAAATGTTCAAATTAGGACAGAGTGATTATGTTTTAGTTATTACATAGGGATTATAGTTATCGTTCTAAAATATTGTTACTGACTGTCAGCTCAATTACTTAGATGTGTTGTATCGTTTTTATTTATCGGCATGTATTCTGTGTTTTTGATAAATATTTTTTGTCTGTTTTTTATGGATTTTGTTATTTTTTTACTTCCTTGAATCTCTTATGTGTGATTGTTTAGTTTTACATATATTAAGAACATTGAAACAATTATCATTTCAATTTTTATTACTATCACATTTAGAGTCATTACAACTCTCTGAAGGTCTTTCAACGTTTGACATCTTACTAATTGGTTTTATTATTTCTATTTTTAATCATGATTATTCGAACATTTATTCAAAATCTTTTAAAAATTTTTAATTTTTAAAAATATTAATTAAAAATAATAATTTATACTATTTCTTAATAAAAACCCAAAATAATAAAAAATGTTATCAAATTATTGAAACTGAATTTAATTTAAATTTTATTAAAAATATTAAACTTAATTGTAATTTTTAATTTAAAAATGTTAACTCATCAAATAATTATTTTAATTATGTTCGTTTAGTCAATCACTTTAAATTTAAAACATACCAATTTCCATCTGGGTGGGAGAATCACCATTCTAAATTCAACATACTTAGATCAACATACGGCATCAATACATTTACACATTCAAACAATTTTAACCCTTAAATGCATGATTTTTTATTTTTTCATGAAATATTTTTTTCTGTTTAAGAATTTTGACGTTTATATCAATATTGGCGGGAGTTTTGACATGTTTTGTTATAATCGTCATAGACAAAAATGTACAAAGATAATTTATTTACAAAGGACAGCAATTATTTACACAAACTGGATGCATGGCACTTTCAAACGTTTGTTGTATCATTTTTGATACAAGATGCATTCAAGGGTTAAATATTCCTCACAGCATATGTGGATGTGTCAGTGTGTATCATGCGGTACCTTCGCTTGTTTGTCGACATTATCGATATGTTAATTAATTGTATGATTTAGTATCGATATTTATTTAAAGATATTTTAGTCTTATATTTTCAGCATTTTTAATATTATTTAAATGTCGTCACTATGTCGACACCGGTCAAACATTTCGATGAATAAATAATCACCGATAATTGACAAACGTTGATGGCTGTTTCTATTCCAATGGTAATTTATGTTATATCTTAATTTATTATATTGAATTTGGATCGATTTTCTGTTTTCAGCGATTTTATTTATTTTCTAATCATTAATCGTTATCAATGTATTTCAGAATTTTTTATTTATTGGACCTCATTCTTTGACATTTTGTCTAATTATATCGATATTTCAAATGTTTGAATTGTGATAGATTGACAGATAATTTTATTTTTTATTTTAATGTTTAAGTGTTTAATATTGTTAACCTTCTTCTTTCTACTCTTACCTAGATCCCGAATATGTTACTTGATTTCGTCATTTTTCAATGTTATTTCAAGTCACTTAAACCTTTGAGTTCCTCGAAAAGCAATCATATTTTTCTAGAATTTTTAAATGAATTTTATGGCCAGTTTCGTTTGTAATTTATGACTTCAATTAAAATATTCATTGTTTCTTTTAAAATTCTCATAATTTATTTATTGTGAGGATTTTTTGGGAAAACTCATAAATATTTAGAATTTTTAAATTTAAACTGTAAAATATTTAAACAATTTATAAAAATTGTATAATAATTTTTATGTTTCAGAAAGTTTTCAATAATTAAAGTTCAGATTTATTCACATAAATAATAATCTTCTACAAAACAAATTGTTTTTAAAGCTATTTTACAATTAAATATAAAAGTTAAAATTAATCGAATATAAAAAAAATACTAAATACAATTAATTTATTTTAGGAATTAATGTGAAATAAAAAGATGTGATAAATAAATATTATTTTAAATAGAATTATAAGTTTTTAAAATTAAAGTGGTTTTTAAATTAAATTTTGAAATGTAATTCTGTAAAATTAGAAATTGTAGTAGTATAATAATTAGGGCAAATCAAAAGATGCAATTAAAAATATTTAAAATTGCGCTTAAAGTTGCACTCAAATAGCTTTAAAAATCACTAAAGTTGCATTAAAAAAATCATAAATACAAATAGTTAGTTTTTAATAAGAATTACACAATAACTTCGTTTCCCAAAATACATGTAATAATTAAAACAAATACATAAAAAATGCCAGAATTAATGATGAAATAATTGGAAACACATTTAATTAATTTTATATAAATTAATATTTATTTGAATGATTATAATTTTGAATAATAATTTAATAATAATAATATTCTTCCTAACATCCCCCTTTCTTAAAAGACCTTAACCATTCTATATTGCGTATAATTTTTTTACCGAGGTCGTTTTCCAACTCATAACTGCAATCATGAATTTTTTTAATGACTCGATAAGGACCTTCATATCTATGTTCATCTTTCCCACGACCTTCTTTTTTTACTAAAACTTTGTCATCTATTTCGAAAAACCTATTTCCACGATTATCATTTTGATAAGTAATTAAATTTTGATTTTTGATAGCTGTTTGTTTCCGTTCTTCTCTATTACCAGCTCTATTGGTATCACCCCATTCTCTATTGATTTTAAAACCGAAAATTATTTCTGCTGGACTCATTTGTAATGATTTTTGCACAGTAGCATTTAAACAAAATTCAATTTCAGGAAGTAAATCGACCCAATTCATACTTTTATCTGTCTCACTTGTCGTGTTAATATAATCCCGAATAGTCTTAAATTGCCTTTCAATTATACCATTTGCATTATGGTGGTATGAACTTGAAAACACTAATTTGATATTAAATTTTTCACATGTGATTCTAATTAATTTCGATTCAAATATCTTTCCATGATCTACATGAATAATTTTTAGCGCACACCGCATTTCAATATCCAATTGTTCAAAATAGTTCTAGATGTAGTCTCTTCATCTTGTTTAGCAACTGCAGACAGGGAAATATATCTGCAAAATTGGTCACATTACATAACCAATTACACATTAAATAATCGGTCATTTTCGCAATTAGTTTTTATTGAGTCGTCATGACATAATTCTTTTTTAATTTTATTATTAGTACCCTTATCGTACAAACTAGATAACCCATTTACAAATGTTTTATTATGCTCACTTTCACTAAATTCGTTTCTCTTTTGAAAAAGATTATTCACATTATCATCATTCTTATTACTTTTTTCATTTTTTTTAATTTTAATCATATTAATTGAAAATATTGAGAAAATTAGGTACCATTCATGTTTATCAAGAGAATTAATTCGTAAGTAAATTAAAAAGAATGAAATTAAAAAATTATGATTAATAAAATTAATTGTAAAAAAATTGTATAATAATACTGTAAAAGGAGCTATTGATGCCTTGAAAACTATGAATAAAATTTGAATCATATGAATTTTAACTATTGAGAAAATTAGGTACAGTTCATGATCAGGATCAAATCACTACCATTAATAGATTTCATATGTCAGAAATAAGTAAAATTAATGGTAGTTGATAGAAATTCATTGAAACCTCGATAATCCGCCAAAATATGGCGCCTCCAGAGTGTCTCTTTAAACCGCCACTTTTTTCTGGAACCAAGTGTACTACATTTCTATTGTAATTATTGATTTTCATGCACCAGTAAATTTTAAGATAAATTTCATATCTGAATATTTTTATTAAATTTTTTCATAACTAAATTTTTAATTTACATATCTTTTGTTTAAGTATACAGATTTGATAGACATTTTAAAGAGTGGCATCATGAATGTGTTAACAGAGACCTTAAGTTCTTTATTAGTATATTAAATAAGAAGGGTTATTTAGCAACTGAGATTCATTCTCTTCTGGTGGAAGCTTTGAAACAGGGAAACGTTTTGTCTTTACGAGCACAAGAATTCTGTACATAGTATGCACGTGAAGTGGGCGAAGAATTTGGAAAAGAAGTATCAGGAAGACCTAAAGACACTAAAGCTGAGAACATTAAGATGGAGGCTGTTGATAAATTCCTGTTTTAAATGTAAACGTTTTTCATTGAAAAACGCGGTTCACTTTTGGTCTCTCTAAATACATATTGCATTATAACGCAACACTAATGTACCTAAACAAAAGTCATTGTATGAGTCAAAAGTTGTTTTTTTTTATATTTTTGCACGAATCAATATCTGAGTGACAGAAATACGTAGAACGGCAGAAAGTTATTTATTTTAAACAATAAATCGTTTTAAAATGGTTCATTTCATAAGTCAAAATAATAAAAATAACTATAAACATGGGAAATAATGCAACAAATATCAATAAGTATTGTAAAAATAATCATTTCAAACACAAAGTCGATTAGAAGCAAACAAACGTTCCAAAAACATTTGTCATGATAAGGAAACATTATGCTTGTTGAGAAAAGATTTCAATTCCTCTCTAATAAAATAAATAAATAAACAATTTTCTCAACAAAAATTCCAAAAAGACTACATGTAAACAGCAACCGAGCCCATTTCATAAAATTGACAAATATCTTCCGCCCATTTCAATTCTTCAAGAAAAAAACCGGATGATTTTTCAAAATATAAATAGCTGTTGAACAAATATATCCGGAATTTCCAAGCACTAAGATCGGAACAATTCGTTTCCAGCCATTTTTTATGCAATTTTAATAAATCGTCAATACAAGCAGTCTAAAATATACAGCAAATTTCATTTTACTTTTATCGCTTTGATTGATGATTTTCATTTGTTACCTTTAAAAATAGTATTGAAACTAACAGGTAAAAAAGAAATTAATGTAAACAATTACATTTTATTTTAATAAGATTATCGACTTAATGGGCAAAAATCAAATTGGCAATGGGACAACTTGGTACAAAAAAACTTGGCATACTTGAATATATTGTAAAAGTTCGCATAATTGAAATTAATGTATTGATTCAGCATGATAACGCAAGACCGCATACAAGTTTGACCATTCGCCAGAAACTCTTATCACTGGGTTGGGAGGTTTTGCCGCACCCACCGTATTCTGGCCCCATCGGATTTTCACTTATTTAGATCACTGCAGAATTCCTTAAACAGAAAAACATTCGCCAGTGATGATGACATCAAATCGTTCCTAGACGGCTATTTTGCTGACAAAGGCAAAGGTTTTTATGCATCAGGAATAATGAAGCTACCGGAAAGGTGGAAGAAAGTGATTGAAGATAATGGACAGTATATCGTGTAAAAATATTTGTGTCTCCATGTCATTTTTACCACGTTTTACTTAGCTTCGTTTCTTGTCTGGAACAAATCTTGCGATTGATTTTTCGACCACTTTCAGTCATCCAATTGAGCTGAATTTTTTTTATACAGGCTTGCTTCCGATGACAATACAATATTTTAAAACATTTACGGCTCTACATAAACCGCATATGCTATAATTTAACTTTATGAAAAAAAATCAATATTAATTAATACGTACAAAAAAATTATTTTGAAATAAAACTTGCTTTTATTAAAATAAAACTTTGTTATTTTGGTTATTATTTTGTTATTATCACTTCTGTTATTCGAAATCAATCGAAAGATTTGAATTCCTAAATGATAACTAAAAATAGTTAAATAATATTATTAATAAAAAAAATTTTTATAAAAACAACCACGTTTTTCAAGCATTACC
>MQRK01233437.1:0-12320 GCA_001938485.1 Girardia tigrina | reverse complement strand
ATTTTTAATTTGGCTTAGTGCCAAATAATTATTATTTGATCTTAAAATTAAGATCAAATTTAGTAATACAATAATTAGTAAAATGATTCCATCATCAACATTTTGGATATTTGAATTTTCAAATTGAAGAGTACGATGAAATTCAAATGATAATTTTAAATTAGAATTTATTCAAAAACTATCATTTAAATCAGAATTCATAAAGCTTCATTAAATTTCCTTCTGTACCATTCCATCAATGGTGTCTAAAGGTCCTTTGGTTGAAATTTATGGTGTATAGTATAAAATTCTTTGCATCATAAAATGAGAAAACAATTTTACTTATTGAAAATTTAATAAAAATAATAATAATAATATTTTTTATTTATTTTTGTAAAAGAATTCGAGTTATTATATTTAAGCCAAATCTTTAAGAAATAGGTCAAGTATTTTTAAGTAAAATTGGCAAGTATTTGACTGAGTCAAATCCGTTTATTGTTTCAATCATTTATTGCCAACTAAATTTCAACAAAAATAAAGATATTTGAAACATTTATTTATAACTTATTACACGAACCCTTGGAATTTGCTCCTGTAGTCTCAAAGCAGGTTTCATAATGAAAAGGTCAAGCATTTATTTATTAAGGTATTGTATCTACAGTCTATTTCGCTTTATAGAATGCCTCTTATCATCTTGTAGTTCAACCCTTAGTATTATGACTGGTTTCTATAGGGGTATAAGGGAGTAATTAGATTTAATTTTATTCAATTATTACATATCATTGATATCAATGAAATCATTCATTTCAATGTTTGTTAATTATTGATTTATTTCAGTCTTGTTACTAATTTGTTTAATTTATTTTTGGTCTCCTTGTTTGTTTATTTTGGCCGCGTTACGTGGTCTACGAATGTCAGATCATGGTAGTCTAGCTTTGCCCATGAGATTATTTGATTTCTCAGTTATCTTTCCGAGATTCTTTAGCTGGATCAGGCCAGTAGCCAGCGCGGGACTTGGTGGGGGGCTAAGCCCTCTCCAAATGAGATCAAGCCTTTTCTCAAACCGCCCTAATTGAAAATAGTACATAGAGTATCAACATATAGTAGTTCTATACATTCATTTAACAAATACAAACCAAGTATAAGTCTTTTGTGTTGACAAAAGGAAGGATATATTACAGTACCGGTATATATAATTTAATTGAAGCAATCTGATTTTAATTATTGTAATGATTTATAATGATTTATGATCATTTTATTATTTGTTTATAGTCATATTTAAGCGCTCAACTTGTTGATTTACTTTTTTCGAAGTAGCTTTATGAAATGGTAAGTATCTTTCATGGTAACATATATAAGCTATACACTGTCATACTGACGGAATGCATATATTATTAAATAATATATTATATTATATATTATTATATATTAACAGTTAATAAGATTTTTAAAAAGGGGTTCTCAAATACAATGCAGTTTTTTAACTACTGACTTAAATGCATGTTACTTTATGAAAATTTCCAAACTATTGTTTTTTACATAACGTACACTTTTTTTAGAAAGTAAAGAATTCTTCTTCTCTAGGAAACACTTGCTCGTCTAAATGATCTGGGTGATGATGAACCTTCTCATCCTCACCTAAAAAGCTACCCTCTGACTCATTTTAAAAACTCAAAAGCGAGGCTTCAATAGCCAGTGGTACCGAAACAGGCCGTGGCTTGAATACTCACAGTCAGCTGATGCGACTTTCCTTTGTCGAAAATTTGCATCCTCCATCAACTCAAATGAAACATTTCGTGATTTAACTTTCATTACCAATGGCTTTCGACAGTGGAAAACTGCTGTAGAAAAGGATAGGGGATTTTATAAGCACGAAAATTCTCAGATGCATATATGTGCTATGAAAACTTGGTTAAAGCGAAAGAAAAGAATTGAAACTGGGACATCTGTGCATAGACAACTAATCGCTGACCAATTAGAGAAGAATCGATATTACCTACATAGCGTTTTCGATTGTATCAAATTCTTGGTTACAAATGAACTTGCTTTTTGAGGTGATGAAGAGAATCAACAGAGCTTTTCAGCTGGGAAATTCCTTAATCTCTTTCAGTTCATGACGGAAAGGGATGCCAAACTGAAAGAAATAACCACAACGATATCCGTAAATGCTTCCTATTTATCACCTGAAGTGCAAAATGAGATGATCTCAATTTTTGCCACCCTTGTACAGAAAGCAATTGTTTGCGAGACTAAGCAGTCAGATGGGAAGTGTGTCTAAATATTTTGTGATGGTACCAGAGACAGAAACAATTTTGAACAATTGGCTGTGGCATTGCGTTATGTTAAAGAAACTCCAAAGTAGCGTTTACTTACCGTTTTCAATCTTTCATCCCAGTGAGGGATAATTTTAAATGTTGTAAGTTTGTTGTTGTATGCTGTTTTGATTTGTGACTCTCCTACTCAGATGGGATTGATATGTTTATTGATTTATTATTTGAATCTAATGATATTAATTTTAAATACTAATTAATTAAAGTTTTATAATTATGAATTGTAATAATATTTTTAGTAAACGATTTTAACTTATTAAATTTAATATATCTTAAAAATTAATATTCATTTAAAAAATTACGTATTGCATTTTCATCCAATAAAATTTAAGAAATTAAAAATTAATATTAAAATCTTTCCCATTCATTGTTTTTTTTAGATTTGAATACTGAAACAAAATCTATATCAATCAAAGAAAGATGACATCTGAAAATTGTTGTGAAGAATCTGTTTGTGTTGTAAATAATTGTTTACATTCAAATTGTGATGTTGTTAATAATCCCTGGATGTAAATTCTATTGCTCATTCAATCTTGGATAGTTTAAAAGAGACTGAACTGATTTCCACAATACCGTCAAATGAACTAGCATCTGTAAGAATAATTTCACAGTGCTACGATGGCACCAGTGTTATGGCAGGAAAGTATGGTGGTGTACAACAAAAGTTGCAAGACCTTCTAGGGTACAAGATCCCATACTAACCTTGTTTTAGCCACTAGTTGCACCTTTTGATCGTCTATGTTTTATCTTCTGACAAGCAAATCTGCTATTATTTTGGAATTGCCAATGCTCTTTATAATTTTACTCAGCGTTACAAAGTTTCACCCGCTTACACAGGAGACTCACTTAAAAGATTACACCGTTGGACTGGACATCTTGCGACCAGGGCTGAGATCATCAAGAATTATGAAGAAATCAAAGCTCTTCACGAAGTCAAAAGAAGTAATGACTACGATTCAGACCTGGTAATTAAAGCTGCTGGTTTGTTGTCTCAAATTAAACGACCAGAGTTCATTGTTAAAGTACACATTATCAAAATAATATTGAATATTAATCAACCAGCACATTTGTTTCTTCAAAGCAACCAATGTGACATTGTATCAGCTGTTAAGCTGATTGATAGTGTACATAAATCACTTTCTGAAATTCGCAATGACGAGAATTATGAATTATGGCTTCAAGGAATCGAAAATATTGCTGATATCCTTGACAATGAGCCAAAAATGAAAAAGAAGCGTCTTGAAAACAGAAAGTAAATAATTCGCTTAGAACTTTTTTTCTACGATAATTACATTATTTGCATTCCATCTCGCTTCAGACTTGCAGATAGCGTCATCATGTCTCCTATTGGATCATTGGATATTCCAGGTTCAAGTACACTTAAACAACGTTTACGAGTTCTTTATTTTTCTGCAATTGATTCTGCCATGGATTACAGGTAAGTAATTGTTATGTTTGTATTATAAACTTCAACTAATAATCACTCCAAAAACACACGTATTTTGCTTTATCAATGTGATGGATAAAAAGTACATTGTTGCCAATGAGAGGTATCAAAACATTTTTAATCCAGATGCATAATAGTCGTTGTAAATATGTATTAATGGGTCTTTATAGTTTCACACTATTCGTTCAGGTAATAAAGTCAATGCGAAGTCTTAATCCTCCCATGGATCCCAGCGCAGTCAGGCCAATCTGCAAGGTTGCTGGTACAGATGTTGAAAAGGTTGTAAATGAAATGAAACTTGCAGAAAAAGTCCTTTTGGACAATGAACAACTAGAGTTTATGTTGAGGTCTGTTGAAAGCATATACAAAGCTTCGAATTTGGCATTCTACTTTGTCACAGACAATGGCTGCTGCTCTCACGTTTGGAAGTTCTAATGCTGTATGCGAAAAAGGTTTATCTACCCTTTCGAGAATCCAGTTGCCTTACAGAATGTCAATGAAATGTGACAGACTCTCCAACCTAATGCTACTTGGCTATGAAAAACAACTTGTGGCTGGAATAACATTTGATGATTTTATAAATGTTTTTAAAAACTTCTCGAAGATTGTGGTTGTAAATTTTTTTTAAAATAAAAAGTCTTGGTCATGAAAATATCCTTTCACTATTGATATTTTAGTTATTGGAGATGCAGTCGCGTCAAATGGCGAAGGATCTGTTCTCTATAAAATTGTATGTAAATTGGTTTTGAAGCCCCCCCCCGAGGAATTTAAAAAATTACAAAGCCCCCCTATGGAACAAAGCTGGCTACAGGGCTGAGCTGGATGTCCCATAGATTATGAGCTAATTGCTGTGATCAAGATAAACTAGAAAATAAAGAAATTGTGATCGGCATCGAAGACGTTAATGATAAAATTAATGAATTTATTGAAACATAATTAAAAATTAAGTTAGATGACTTGCTACTTATTTTTTAAATCATGACTGGAAAAAAAGTAATGGAATTTAACTTACAGTAAGCTAAACTAAATTTCGTAGCCTTAGTCAAAAATTATTATAATCATCTGGTTTTAATAAGAAATGTTTTATAATACGAAAACTGTTTATTTGGAACAATGAACAAAAATGGTGTAAAATAAATCAATAATTTATACAATTTTTGTTTAAATATTTCCTTTTTCATTGTCTTTTATGAACATGAAAAACACGAAATAAAAAGAAAAGAGAAAAGATATAAGTATCGAAGAGAAACAGAAATTGCTTAAATTTTTCGAGGATGATATAGGTTATTCTCAACGCTTTCTTTCATCAAAATACAATCTTTCATTAGGTTATATAAATAGTCTTACGAAATTTAGAGACTCCATTTTGAATTAAAACTTCAATACCAACCAAAAACATAGTGGATAACAAATTTAGGCCATCTTTTTTGAATGGTTCCAGATATAGAGAACAAGAAATATCAGTGTCAGGGATCATATACTATAAACAAAAAGCATTAGAATTAGCAAATCACTAAGAAAATCATGATTCTAACGCATCGAATGGTTTACTTAATTATTTTCTTTACATATATATGATATCACTTAAAAAGATAATTGGAGAATCTAAAACCGTAGATGTAGGTATGTTCTTAATTTTAAGGAATTGTATATGAAAAAGTTAAAAGAATATGAAAATAGAAGCGTTTATAATTATGACGAAACTAGACTGTTTTAGAAATGTTTATTAAACAGAACATGTATAATTTCTAAAGAGGATAAGGTAAATGGTATGTTTTCAAAGATCGAATTATTATACAACCATGCTTGGAGAAAAATTAATGCTTTAGTGATATACATGTTTAAGAAATCTTGGCTGTTGTAAGAAAATTGCCTATTTATTGTCGTTGAAATACAAAATCTTGGATTTCATTGACAATTTTTCAAAATTGGTTAAGCTTCAAATAGTATAATGAAAACAGAAGATTAGAAATTTTTATTATTGTTAAATAACGCCCCTGTTCACCTAAAAGATTCCAAATTGAGAAATATCGAAATATTCTTTTCCCCACCAAATACGACAACTCTTATTCAACCTCTTTACTAAGGTATTATAAAATGTTTTAAAGATTATCATAAGAAATGCTGAGCATGTCAATGAATTTTAATTTAGATAATAACTTTACACAAGAGATATTGTGCAAAAAGTTCATTGAAAAAGTTAAGAGTTAAAATTGAGTTCGGTTTTGGACCATATGATAATTTAAAATTAAAAATTATTTTTTAAAAAAGATAAATTGCAATTCAACTTCAAAAGTATATTTATTAGGGTTATACATAAGTTCTCGACGAGGACATAGAAGGCGCTTAAAATTATATTTATATTAAAATACCATTTATGTTAATTGATTATATTTAAAATTGATTATATTTTAATTGATTCGTCTAAAATGGCTGAAGAGAAAAAACACATCAGAGATTGCTTATTATTAAAGTTTGATTTAGGTAAATCCCCTGCCGAAGCAAAACAATGGATTGACCAAGCTTATGACGAAGGAACTATTGGTGCATCAATGTGTCGCGAATAGTTTATAAAGTTCAGAAATGGTGAGAAATATATCCAGAATAAAGCAAAAAGTAATCGCCCAAAAGAAAACACCGATGAAGACCTGCAGACACTTCTTAACGAAGATGCCACCCAATCGACCACAATTCTTACCAAGAAGCTTGGATGCAATCAATCAACAGTGATAAGAAGATTGAAAGCTATGTGAAAGATCCAGAAAGTTGAAAAATGAGTTCCACATCAATGATCCGAGAGCAACACAAACCAGCGCTTAACAATGTGCATATCGCTCCTAGCCCGCCACAAAAAGAAATCATTCCTATGGAGAATCGTGACCGGAGATGAGAAGTGGATTTACTTCGACAATCCAGAGCACAAAAAATCATTGGTAGATCCAGGTCAGACAACAACTTCGACACCGAAACGCAATATTCATGGATATAAAGTACTTTTATGCATCTGGTGGGATTCTTTGGGACCTCTCTATTATGAACTATTGAAACCTGGTCAAACAGTCACTGCACAACGATATAGTGATCAACTATTGCGCTTAGCACAAGAAATCGAGGAAAAAAGACCATTAACCTGCCAGGGTAGTAAGCAGATAATACTGCTCCACGATAATGCAAGATCTCATGTTGCTTCAGCAACGAAAGAAGCAATATTACAGTTGGACTGGCAAGTTCTCCCTGACGCACCTTACTTAACAGACCTTGCACCATCGGATTACTACCTTTTCCGATCATTACAACATACACTGGCTGGCAGAAACTTCAAAAATAGGGATGAGGTCAGAAATTGAATAGACGAGTTCCTCGATTCCAAGGATGAAGGGTTTTATACTAGGGGTATTCATCTTTTGCCAGAAAAATCCCAAAAAGTAATAGATTCAAATGGGGAGTATTTTGATAATTAAATCTTAATCATTATATTGTAACTCGTCTATGAATATTTAATAAAAATGTTAGGTATATAAAATATAAATTTTAAAAAATTAATATTTGTTTTAATTAAATATGTATTATAAAAGATTATTTACCTCTTTACTATAATAAATATAAATTATATAAAAATAATTAGATTTAATTGAATTTTAGACGTAAATATTCAGAATTTGAAAATAAAGTATTTATATTAAAAAGATAAACAGAACTATAAATAAGATAAATAAAAAGAATTATATATCAAGGAAAGTAATATAAAAGGTAGAAGAAAAAGATGAAAAACGCACAAAAAGTACGACAAAAATTTTGAAAGTTCAAGGTCAAAGTAATTAACAAGTACAAGATTAAGAGAAGATCAGAATTATATTTCAAGTATTAAATTATTCATTCGACACCTCACGCGGAGATAATTTATTCAAGTCAAGCTTATAAAAGGTGTCGATTATCGTAACTAAAGAGAGAGAGAATTAATTTGAACGGAAAAGTAGAAGTCACGAATTATAAAAGTACGGATCAAATCCTGAATATAATTTATATATTTAGTAATATATCTTTATATATCATTTTTATTAAACTGATTTGCGGGCAAAAGAATTATCTTTTATCGCTTTACCCAATATACAAATTCATTAAATAGAATAGGGTCTTTTAAATATTTCGAAACCAATTTCTGTAACCTTGTACATAAGAAATAAACATATTTAAAAAGAATATCTTTGTTTTATTTTGTTTTATAA
The DNA here is from genome assembly GCA_001938485.1 of Girardia tigrina. NCBI lineage: Eukaryota > Metazoa > Platyhelminthes > Tricladida > Dugesiidae > Girardia > Girardia tigrina. The sequence goes on along the minus strand of MQRK01233437.1, from coordinate 4,338 downwards.
TTGTTGTTTAATCATCTTTATACCCCAACAAAAACGTCGAGAACTTATGCATAACTCTAATAATTGAAATTTAACTTTAATTAAATTGTATTGTTTTAATACTGTAATTGCGATAACCCTGCAGAGTTTTTCAAAAATAATAAAAATTAAAAAAATTTAATCGATATTCGACTTTTGCATTTCAATTAATGTCATTAAAACAGTGTAAGAATCCCGAAAATCAATTACATCAACTGATCCCAGATGAATTTTCAGCAACCGGAATACAATATGAAGAGATTAAATTTAAAGACGATACACCGAATGCAAGAAAAATCCCTCCATATATTTTGAGTACCAGGATGGTAAAACATTATACGAAGAAGTAGAATGTGATGGGTAAAGACGACTGGGAATTGTATTTGAATTGTGAATTAATGTAAAATTTTATTGATTTATCCTTGAAGGAAAATTGGCTAGAAAAGTTATTTTGTAAATTGAATGTTGCAATTTTTACGGGATGGAGATCACGTTGTTTTGTTATAAATTATTTCTTTATAATCAAAACAAAATTTTGATGTCGATAAATTAGAAATTGTGATCACAGAAAAAGACGTTGAAAAACTGTTTGAAAAAAAACTGATTGAAAAACTGTTTTAGATCTTGCGTTGAATTCTGAGTTTTAAAGAAATAGTTAAAATTGTGGTTTAAAGTGTATCACCACAATGCTAAAATCTAAAATTACCTATTCTGTGTAAAATATTTATAATAAATATATAAAAATTAAAATTTTCTATATAAAAACTAATCATTTCTATATAAGAAATAAATTCTTAAGAAAACCTAATATTTTCTATATAGGAGAATAAAGGTGTAATAGTTTATTTAATTATTTTTAAATTCTGTTTAATTATTTACTTTTTATTTCTTGAAGTATTTCTTTCTCATATTATTTATATTTTATTCTTATTTATAAAGTAAGCAATCACATAAAACGCGATAATTAATCAGCGAAAGTGACATTCAAAATTAATAAATAAAAACGGATTGAGTCTTTAAAGATTTTGAATAATATTAAACGATTTAAAAACTATTCTCATTTCAAAATAGTATCTCACCCGTCATATTTATCTATATTTTACGGTCGAACTACAATATTTTTAGAATGATGACTCATTTTCTTCATTAAAGTAACGTGTCTAATGTGACAGTTATAAAAACTAGACCTAACACATTTTTACATCGAAATCACCCTCAATTTACAAAAAAGGAATTGAAAGTTTACCAGAGTTATGGAAGAGGATTAATGATTTTAGATCATCATTTCTTATCTGCATTGCAGCGTAGATTATTTTGTACTAAATGTTAAACAAAATAAATTTCTATATAATTATTAAAAACAACATTCTTATCAATACATATATAGATATATATGGATTAAAAATACTAATAATCGAAATAGATATGTTTTAATATACAGAATAGTAATTTCATCAATTAATAATAATGTGCAATAATAATTAAAATTCAATAAAACATAATATTTAATCAATGAAAAATGCAATTGTTACATATTGATATAATCAATTTGTTTTAATAATCTAAATAATTAAATTATTATGTACTAAATTTTGAAATAATTTCTAAATTATTTAATTAAACATAATGATTTCCTATCATTAATTTGAATTCATATTTCATATGGAAATAAAAGTATGGTATGACGGAGTGTTACGAGATGTGTGTGGAATCACCGATAAAAACACGTGTCACGATGTCATAATAGTGTTAGCTCAAAATGCTAGTATAACGGGCAGCTTTTCTCTTTTCCTCCTCGTCGACGAAACAGAAATCCCATTATTACCTCAAGATCGTTTAGTAGATATTCTGAAAAAGTTTTTTTGTTATTTGATTTGAATTTTGTTGTACATTAAAATGTTATTCATAAATCCAGATACAATCCGGATAAAAATCTCCAGTTTATATTGAAAAGATCAACTGATATCGGTAAATGCGAATGATGATTATTATTATTCGGAAATAAGTTATTCTTCGAGTATTGCTTACAATCAAAAATATTTTTTTATTTAAATTTTTACAATTAAATTCTTAACACTTTATTACGTTTATTAAAGGAATTTTAACTCTAAGAACTTTGGTTAAATGTCGTTCTTACAACTGAAATAAAAATATACTACTAAGGTTAGTAATATTGATAGCATAATCAGCTTTAGTGGGGGGAGAAACACGCGCAATCGCACAAGGCTGTGAGTATTGGAGGGCCCTAAGTTTTGGGTACATAAATATTTAATAAATAAAATGGAAAGATAGGTATTCATAATTAGTTCCAATCAATAAATTACCTGTTTTTGCTATATCAAAGGATAAATCCATCAAGTTTGTATTTCATAGGCTTATCCGTTTTTCAAGGCTCATAATTAAAGAATGCAATAAAAGCGTATGACAAATTTGGATATACATTATTTTTCGGTTCTTATATTATATACTAATTTGATCAGAAATGAAACTATTTGGATAAAACGGGATATTTTTGTATTCTTATTACTCCCATAACTTTTTTCTAAGGCTTTTCGATAGAAATTTCAATTAATCATAAATAAACAGCCAAAACTCCAAAGAAGGAAAAACAAAAAAAATGAATTAAAAATACTTGACACTTGTTAGGAATTAAGAAATGTTATTAAAATTTTTGAATGATGTGAAATTAAATATATCAATTAAGATGTTGAAATTTTTTAAATATGTGATGATTGTAAAAGAACTTTTATAATTTAATGAAACTATTAAATAATTGTAAATGTATTGTGATTAATTTCGTCGGATCAACCGTCATCATCAGACTGAATTAACAATGATATACTCGCGTTTATATATCAAAGCAATGTTTATGTAATCATTATGTCATTTAAATCATGAAAATACTTTCAATAAAGTTGAAGAGGATGGTGTTTGGAAAAATTAACTCGTGAAACTGTCGATAAATTAATTAAATCTGAAAATGAAAAATTAAATACAATAAATAGCGACAAAAACAAAAATCAGATAAATAATAATTATGATAATATTAGTTTTGTTTTGACTGTTCCCTACTCTGAGGGTTTCAAGAAATTCAAAAACTCTATTTTGAAACATCATGAAAATAATTTATTAAATTTAAAAATTGTATCTAGATCATGTAAGATAGGAAGTTTGTTTAGTAGTAAATCTATCACTCCAACTGGGTTATGTTCCAATTTAGTTTATCAATATAAATGTAATGGGTGTGACGCCACATACATCGGAGAGACTTGTCGTCATCTCTGTAAACGGGATTCAGGAACATAATTGCAGGGAAAGAGATAGCAATATTGCTCAACATAAGAAGAACTGTTTGAATAGTAAAGTTGACGTAAGTAATTTTAAGATTTTGTGTTCACAATTTGATAATTACTGGGAGAGAGTGATGTGTGAAGCATTGTTGATCAAATCTTTTGATCCTAAAATCAATATCCAAACATTATCCTTTTCAACTTTATTGAAAGTATTTTCATGATTTAAATGACAATGATTACATAAACATTGCTTTGATATATAAACGCGAGTATATCATGGTTAATTCAGTCTGATGATGACGGTAGATCCGTCGAAATTAATCACAATATATTTTGACGAAAATTTTTTGACTTTTAAAAATTCATTGTCGTCATTTTTTAAATATTTATATGAATTGTAAACGTCATTTTAATTTAAAATGATAAAATTTGATTAAATGTATTTGACAGAATGATAATTGTTTGGGGTTCTTTTTGGTGAACTGTAAATTTTTGATATTTTTAAATTAAAAATCATATTTATATTTGAGATAAATTAAAAATAATGTTCTACTAATTAAAATGAAATAGCTTTTATAAAAAAAATTTAAGTTTATAGATAATATTTTTACTAATTAAATTGAAATAACTTTTTTATAAAAATTATAGTTCACAGATAATATTTTACTAATTAAATTAGAACAAATTTTTATAAAAATTAGGTTTTAAAAAAATCACAATTAAAATAACAGCTTCGGAGCTAAAGAATATTGTAAAGAAGATTTTGATATATCTTGTAACACTATTTAAAATAAAAATCATAATGTTTATTGAATTTAATTGTCAACGGAAAAGTTTTATTAAAAATAATTTATTGAATGTTTAAAAATCAAGTTCTAAAATAAAATCATAATGTTTTATTGAAGTTACGGAAATTCTTATTAAAAAAAATAATTTTAGAGATCTAAATTTATATTTCAATTAATAAACATTGTAAAAATTAATAAAACAAAAACAAAATATGATTTATGCAAAATTGAATAAAATA
>MQRK01233435.1:26705-37536 GCA_001938485.1 Girardia tigrina | reverse complement strand
AAACCTTTTAAACTAATTTGTAACAAAATATTAAATTCTTCGGATTCGAGAATTATAAATAAATTTGATAAATTTAAATATATAAATATTTGACTCGTGTTTCAAATGTTTTACTTATTTTATAAGGAAATCTTCAAAACCAAAACTGCTCAATGTGGTTTTATAAAGAAAATCGAGAGAAAATTCATTTTGCACAGAGTTTGCAGAAAGAAATCTGGGTATATATATATATATATATATATGAAAATTATACAAATAAATTTAGAATTTGTATAATATATTTTAATAATAATATAAATTATATAATATTATTATTATAATTATTTATTTATTATGATATTATAAAATAGTATAACAAAATTTTTAAAGCTATTTTTGCCAATCGTAAATGTCTTTAATAAATTGTCATAAAAACAATAAAAATATAAATGTTCCAGATTGATTAAAAAGAAATAAATAAATTATTTTATTTATACAATTTTGTAAAAAAAATTTTGTTCATATTTGTTTAAAAACAAATGTTAATTTTTATCCGGAAAATGAAAATTATTCGTTATTTTTGTATTGGTACATTGATTATTAAATTTTGTTTGAAAAAAAATAATTTCTGTACTCGGTAAATAATTTTTGTTGAAAATCGATTAAAAAATTATTTAATGTTTTTCTGTATCTGGGAAATTCTAAGTGTAAAAATATCGTTTGTTTTAATATTTGAAAATAAATTGTGAGTTATTCAAATTTTTGAATGAAAATTGTTTTTTTTATATTGGACGAATTATATCTGAAATTAGCTCAATTTTTACAATTATTTACTTGATACGCAGTATATTCTGACAGCGCTCATAAATGAGAAACAGTACATTCGAGTGTGTGTAGATTTTCGGCAATTGAACAAAATCAGAATTAGACCTGCATTCCCAATGCCAAATGTTGAGGAAATGCTGAATACACTAAATGGAGCAAAGTATTTTAGCACAATCGATTTAGGAAACACATACCATCAAGTGGGACTAGAGGATGAATCACAAGTCAAAACAGCATTTTCAAGAAATGATGGCCATTAGTGTTTCAAGAGAATGCAATTTGGAATAGCGGCAGCACCAGCAACATTAGGAGAAAAATGCGGGTTTGTCCCCAGCACCCAGGGGAGAGAGGGTGGTTACCGTAACCATGGTAATGGTTACGAGCACCATAGAAACGGTCGCGGTTACCACGGAAACGGTTCCATTTCCCTTGAAAACGCCTCTGATTTGTTCCCGGTACCATTGCAACGGTTCTGGTACACTTGACAACGCTTCTGATTGGTTCCCGGTACCCCAGCAACGGTCATGATCAGCCTAGCAACGGTTTCGAGTAGGGGGAAATGGGCATTCTCCTCAAAAAATCCCCCGGGGGTCACCCGTTACCATGGCAGCGGTTTCGGTTACCATAGCAACGGTGGCGGTTTCCATGACAACAGTTGCAGTTACCATATCAGCGGTCGCGGTTACCATAGCAACGGCTCAGATCATCCTAGCAATGGTCGCCATCACTCTAGTAACTCAATAGAATAATTTAATTTCTGTAAAAACATGAATATTTTCAAAGGACGAAATTTTTAAAGAAGTTAATTTTAAATAAATTAATTTATAATACAACTTTTAAAATTATGATTAAATAAAAAACAAATGGAGATTTAATTTTCTGAAAAAAACTTTTAAAGTTATAATTTATTATACTTACAGTCCAAAACTTAAATTAACTAAAATTATAAATCAATATTTATATTTCAAATAGAATATCTGGTTCTGCTAAAAATGAAACATTGTTTTGTTCCTCCTTTAAGAGATGGACGGAGATTAAACAGATCATTTGGTGGATCTTTTTTATCTTTTGTATCTTTTTTAGGCATTCTATTTTCTATTTATTATTATTTATTATTTGATTTATTAGGGTCCCATGGTTCCAAGTACAATCCTTGACCTGAAAAATTACATTTTAATTTTGTATTAAGTTTTTTATTTCTATCTAGCAAAATTTTTTTCTCTTTTTTATTCTTACTTGATTTATTGATTTGTTCACGAAATAATTTTGAAATCCCCTTTCCTAAATAATCATCCAAGTATAATCCTTCTCCCATTTCTTCCGATTCTTCTTCTCCATCTTCTCCATCTTCTAATCTTTCTCCTTTTGATGCTTTTTCTCCTATTTTTTGTTGTAATTTTTGTTTTTCCAATTCCGCTTTCTCGGTTTCTGCTTTTTTTTGTGCTTCTCTCGCTTTACTAACTGTTGTTGCAACCCCTGTCGCTACTCACATCAAACCCCCTATATCACTGATAATCAGCGGGATCAGTGTTCCTAGTGGTAAAATTCCACCAGTGAAATATTCATCTCCAATCATACCATCTTTGGAAAATTATTAACCAAAAAACTACTTTGGTTAATCACCAGCATCCGGGCCCATGAGGATGCGGTCCAAAATTCGAGTTCACAATCGTGAATTATGGTCCTTAAGAGGACCGTATTTCTTTCGCCAATACGAGCATATCGAAGTATTATTTCTAAGTCTTTCGGATGATCACAGTTAAAATTCAATTTTCCATATCTGCCAACCGATTGCAACAGATTCCAAAAAGCTTGACTTGTTATTGCCAATTTAAATGCATTTATCATTAATTTTTGAGATCCATTAACGTAAAGTTCCATAGTTAAAAGCCAAGGCATGTTGAAATTTTCTCTTCTGCAATATTCTGATGGATAATTTATCTTTTAATATGAATCATTAAAAAATCGATATTCCCATATCAAAATTTATTTGTTATCAAAATTCTAATTCATTAAATAAAACATTAAAACAAATAACATTTTTGATATAATGTTTTTTATAAGTTTCTTTTTCTCTTTTTTTTTAACAATCAACAAAAGTAATTTTTTTGTAATAATTTTCCTTTCTTTATAAAAGTTATTTTTTTATATAAATATACATATAAAATTCATTGGAATTGGAATTAAATTCCAATTCCAAATTTTAATTTTAATTTCGATCTCGAACATTCATCTCCAATCATACCATCTTTCTGCTCTATTCGCATTATATTCCGTAATATATTTTGATTTAAATATATTTCCCGATCACCGATTCGGATCAAACCAGGACTATTTGTATCTATCATTTTACGTATTTTTAAACTGTCTGTCGCCATTTTTTATGTTCTTTTTCCAATGGAAAAAATTCGATTCTCTCGATATTTTTGAGAACCCCTTTGGGGTGACCACCTTTAGTTGTCAAAATAATTACCTTCGGGGTTTCCCAAATTTTGTTTGTAAAAAACTTGATTCTCTCGATGCTTTATTAGAATTATTTCTACTTTCTTTCACTACTCTTAAATGGTTCAATAACTGTGATTTGTGAACCATGAAGACTCATTTTTAGTTTCACTTCCTCCAGTGCTTTCGGCTTAAATCCTTCAGTTTTATTGATAATTATCGTTACCGTGACGTTGTTTACGTTAAGATTTTTATCGATATCCGATGTATCAAAGCATATAATCGGATACAAATCTTTCAAATCTTTCAGCGACAGCATTGGTGCTTTGTCTTGGAATCCACGACAAGGTTGAACGTAACTGTTATACAGTTCATAAAAATTATTATTTTGGCGATTATTCACCATTGTTTGTACTGGATATAGGCATTATTCAATTTCAATTGGATAGTGAATTCGTTTGGATCCATATTAAACAGGGAATTATTTTATAGCTGGATTCCTCGTTTTTAAATGCCACAATATGTCGGGGAAGATAAGTCAAATATGAAAAATTCCATGAAAATATTTTTTGAGATGAAAGGGAATATTCATGTAACTGTCGTCTGAGAAAATCACATAAATAGGATGTTCTTTCATGTTCAATCGATCAACCATTCTAGCATAATACTCGTTATTCAATGACAATTGATTCATGTGCAATTCTAGAGAATTGATTTGGATTTTTCCTTTTGTTCCTTTTCAGCGAAAAAAATGCTTGCATCATCCAGTTAAAGAACCATGGAGAATTCCAAGAGAATGTTGTAAATTACTCGATTGTAATTTTGTAGAAATCCAAACATGTGTTTCAGAGAGAAATCCTTTAAATTTTCGGGGTTTATATAATTCTTTACGAATATCACCACTAAAAGTTTCATAATAATTACAATCAAGCTCTTTTGATTCTTCTGCTGTTGTTGCTGTTGCTGGTTTTGTTATTATTTTTTTTAAATATGTCATTTCATAATGATCGGGAATAAATCCAGTGATTTCCCCGCAAGGGGTGTAATTACGATCTTTCGATACATACAACAACATATCGGATATTATTCCGGGATTATTTATAGTTTCTAAAACATGAGTCCCCAGCTTGAGTGACATAGTGGAGAATAGTTTTGGAAAAAAATTGTTTCCAATGTTGAATCAGAATCACTGATTTCGATTTCATATACCAATTTTGCGTTGCAAATATCAATGGGATCTGATGTTTGTGATAACTGGAAAATAATTGTTCCATTATTGTTTTTATATGATGAGGATCCAGATGTTGGGGCTATTTTTATTATATCGGATTTTTTCAGCACATGTGTAAATTCTATATTGTTATCGAGATTCATAATTCCAAATGAAATCAATCCCGAACTCAATTGACTGACTGGTTTTTCAAAGCTTGTTTCCATTTTATATTGGCATTTTTATTTTGTCACTCAAATTGAGATTTCTGTAAATCTGGTTCAAAATAACACCCGATTATTTCCAGTTTCGATTCTGGATCCTCCAGTTTATATGTTGTGGGATATTCGTGGTTCAAAACTCTGAGGAACCATTTCACTTCTTATCCTTTCCGAAATGTTGCCGATTTTCGTGATTTATTTTTATTCGGAACAATAGCTCTTTCATGAAACAGTCGTACTCGATCTCCCACTTTGAATTTTGCCTCATACAATGTTTTTCCTGATTTTTTGTCTTTAATCACTGATTTTGGATTTATTTTTCTTGGTTTAATTTGTGGAATGAATCCTTTGTACATTACACCATATGGAGTCTGGTTTATTGAGCTGTGAATATGATTATTGTATTTCCACATTATTCGATCTAATTCTTCTTGTGTTAAAATTTTTCGACCTTTTTCGGTAAATAATTTATATATTTGAGATTTCAGAGTCCGATTCAGACGTTCAATAAAAACTGGTTTCTCTTTTACAAAATACTTTTTTATTTCCGTTATTTCACAAAATCTATCAAACTCATCATTGTTGAATTCTGTTCCCTGGTCGACCCACAGAAAGCGTGGTGGTGGAAATTTTAAATCGTTTCCGATTTCCGATATAATTTCTTGAAATGATATTAAAACACTTATTCCTTTTTTTTATTTTCCAATTGACGATAAATTCCATATCGGGAATACAAGTCAATAACTGTTAAAATTGTGATTTTATTTTCCGATTCCCCATTATCGCTAGTAGTGGTGAGAAGTATCAAATCAGCAGACCATATTTCATTCAACTCATGGACTTGGAATTTCAAGAACACTTTGTTTTTTTCCATGTTGAAAGTGTAGTTCTTTCGCCAATTGCTTTTCTGATGGTTTATCTTTTGGTTTTATCTTTATCTTTCTGTATCTTTCTGTATCATTATCTTTCTTTATCGTTTATCTTTCTGACAGCGCTCATAAATGAGAAACAGTACATTCGAGTGTATGTAGATTTTCGGCAATTGAACAAAATCACCATTATACCTGCATTCCCAATGCCAAATGTTGAGGAAATGCTGAAAACACTAAATAGAGCAAAGTATTTTAGCACGATCGATTTAGGAAACACATACCATCAAGTGGAACTAGAGGATGAATCAAAGTCAAAACAGCATTTTCAACAAAATATGGCCAATACTGTTTCAAGAGAATGCAATTTGGAATAGCGGCGGCACTAGCAACATTAGGGGAAAATGTGGGTTCGGCCCCATTACCCAGGGGAGGGGGGTGGTTACCGTAACCATGGTAATGGGGACGATGGCCATAGCAACGGTTGCGGTTACCATGGAAAGGGTTCCATTTCCCTTGAAAACGCCTCTGATTTGTTCCCGGTACCATTGCAACGGTTCTGGTACACTAGAAAACGCTTCTGGTTGGTTCCCGGTACCCCAACAACGGTCATGATCAGTCTTGCAACGGTTCCGATTTCCCTAGCAACGGTTTCGAGTAGGGGGAAAATGGACATTCTCCTCAAAAAAATCCTCCGGGGGTCACGCATTACCATAGCAACGGTCGCGATCACCCTAGTAACGGTTCCGGTTCACTTGGTAACGGTAACCAAGGTCTTAGGTACCATAGCAACGGTAGCCAATGGAAGTTTTACATTAGCAACCGGTACAAGGCCGTTGTAACCATGGTAACGATTACCGTATCCATAGCAACCATAGAAAAAGGGATAATCGATCGCTGCACAGTGCCCACATGTGCTAATCGATATTTTTAAAGTGCTAATCGATAGTGCACATTTTGCCGCACATTTCTAATGTGCTAGCAAAGTACTTTTCAAGCTGCACATGTGGAAAAGTGCAAAAATCAATACATAAATTTTTTTAAAAGTACTAGTGTCAAAAATCGATATCATGTCTTTGATGCACATTTTGATTCTCTATTTTTATGTGCAATTAGAAATTTCATATATTAATTACTTTTCCTATAATTAACATAATGTGTAAATTTACACAAAATGCACATCAATTTTAGACCTAGGCAGAGGTACAAGGAAACAGAACAGAAAAAAGTGCTGATGAGCTAGAATAGAAACCCATATACGAAACTTCAGATTCCACATCAAAATTTTCGAAAAAGTGCTGAAATATCGATTTTGTCGAACATTTCTGAAATTCTCAAAAAAGTGCTTAAAAATCGGTGCCTAGTGTTTTTTTCGAATACATATATATGTATATATGAAACACATCGGAAAGATTTATCCCAAATGTAAACATTATTTCGGAAAAGAGGGAGTATATATGTTGGAAGTTTATAAATTTATTGCTGGGTATTGAATTATAGTTTTGAATATGTCTGTTCAAAGAAAATATATTGTCGTAAATTGAATCAACTTAATTTGAAGGCTGAGTTGCTTGTTCGTAGCTCGAACCCAGCTTAATATTTGATACTGTAAATTTTATTTGCAATTCAGATCAAATAACAAATATTATAAAAATTTATATTTGATAATCACAAAATTTGTACAGGATTCTTTTCTATAAACTGAGGTTGAATAATATTTTGCTTTAGTCTTCTTTTAAGTTTATATTTTTATATTTGATTTTTTTTGTATATTATTTTTGCTTTTTTTGTGTCCATTTTAAATTTTTTGAGGGTATTTATACCCGATTTTATTTATTTAAAAAAATATACATATTTTACATTATATTGAAATCCTAATTATTATTTATTTAATATTTTATTATTATTATTTTTTATTTCTTTAATTTGGGCCAACATGTGGCACCAATTAGTCAACCCGCTCTGAAATCTCGGGTGACATTTCATGATAAAAAAAGTTGAAATTTTGCCAGATGTCGTTGAAAATCACGACTTCATTGCCGCTAACTGCTGCAAAACTGGGAATCCATTCCCATAAATCAAAAACAAATGTTATATCTACTTGGGTGAGATGACACGCGATTGGCGAAGCCAATCAGTTTATCACCCAAGTAGAAAATGTTTTCATTTTTGATTTTTGAAATTCTTCTGTAAGTTTTATTTTTTATTACTAATAATAATAATATATTTATTTCAATAACAATATTAACAATAATTTTAATTTTTAATTATAATTATGATAATAATAATAGTAATAATTTAATATTACAATTTTTTATCATTATAATAATAATAACGTAATAATAATAATAATAATAATAATATTAATTTTTATAATACAATTATAATAATAATTTATAAATAACTAATTGTAATAATAATGATAATACTAATAATAATAGTAAGAATCACATAATAATTATAAATTTTTATTAAGACAATCCTTTGGCGAACTTCTCCGCCCAAAGCAGAAGTACCCTCATAATGAATGGGTCCCTGCGGATGAAGGAAAAACTCGCCGTAAAGGAATATAATAATTTTAATTTCAAGAATACTAATAATAATATCATAAAAATAATGATGAAAGTGATAAAATTAATAATTATTAACAATAATTATAATAGTAATTACACTAATAATAATAATAATTAAACAAATGATTATAAAAATAATATTATTAATAAAGATATTAATTATAGTAATATTATTGATATTAATAATAATTTAGATTCAAATAATTTTAGTAATAATAATAAATAAAGATAAAATTAATAATGTTATAACTTAATATTAAACTAATACTAATGATAAATAATAAATATTCACAAAGATTTATATATATTTCTTTATTATTATTATCCCAATTAACCGCCTCGCGTCCCTGAGCAAACTCCTCAAACAAAGGGAAAGTTAAAATGGGATTATCCGTCCTGTTTATTTGATTTATTTATTTATTATTATTTTTTAATTTTTTATTTAGGACAACGGGTACGCTCATTTATATATTTTATATTTTACATATTCACAGAATCCCAACATATATATATATATATATATATATATATATATATATATATAAAGTCGAGAGCACCTTAGAAACTATCACCGTTACCTTAAAAACCATGACAAACATCTTAGAAATTAACGAAAAGATGTAAAAACCACAATAAATATACAAAAAGTGCAAAAATCAATACTGCACTCGTCTGTACATGTGCTGCCTAGGATAAACATGTGCTAATCGACACTGGACATGTGCTAATCAATAATGCACATGAACTACTCAATAATGCTCATGTGCAGCCTGCCTAAACTTAGTGCAAGTGTGCAAAATCAATAAGTTCACAATTTTGCAAAGTGTTTTAATATATAATATATTAATATATAATATTCATGTTTTAATATAATATAGTTTAAAGTGAGGCAGAATGATCCCTGTGAGGAAAAATGCCCATAGGGTATAGAGGGCGAAGCAAGCAAAATTTCGAAAATCTGTTTCGAACACATGGATAAAAACCCATAGATCAATAGTCGGAATATGATCTTAGATTCTCGAAAAAATCAATACATAGTGCTTTATTGATATGTTGTGATAACTATATCAACAATAATGAACAAAAATATTAAATAAGAACAAATATTAACATTGAATAATACTGGGTCGAGTCGTTATTATGGAGCATCTTTTTATTTATTTATATTTTGATTACTTTTTCTTGTAAAATATAAATAATTTTTAAAATAGTATTAAATTGAAATCAAATAATTCATTATTTATACATTTATATCTTTATCCTTCTACAATATGTCTTTACATTCCTACATTTTTATCTTTATAAAAGGATTTAAAATTGCTTTTAAAAAAACTTTTAAATTGATTTTTATTTGATTTTTTTTCTCAATTTTAATATTAGTATTAAAAATTTTTAATTTTAAATTAACATTTATTTTAATTTCTTTTTCTTTATGAACTTTTATATTAATTTTAGTTGTTTCAGTTTTAATAAAAACAATTTTGTTGTTGTATATTTTCAGAGCAATATTTATATTAATTTTTAAAAGAATATTCTTATTTTTATCAATCTTTAGACTTGCCCGCACAAAATCCATATTGAAAATATTCCATTTTAAACCGACAGTTAAATCTGTTATCACATTAAAGTTTTCATCAAATATCAAATTTATTTTAATAATATTCGTTTTCAAAATATTTATTCTTATTTTTGTGTGCAAATTTACATTAATTCTTATTGTTTCATTATATTTAATATTAACTTTGACAAATTCTATTTCGAAAACTTTATATTTTATTCCGATGTCAACGTCGACTTCTCTATCAATTGTCTGGTGTATTCTGATGCTCAAAGTATTGCCAAAATAAAATAGCAGAAATAAAGTTGCATATAGATTTATACATACGGAGTAATGTTGAGACACTTTTTGAAGATTGAACTTCATTATGAATTTTCATTCCGAACAAAACCAAAGAATATTTGTACAAATGGAACATCAAGAAATCGATATTTTAATTTAATGACATATTATTGGATAAAAATATTATTTATTTTTATAATCTCTTTTTATTTCTTTTAATTAATATTTATTTGATTTTGTTGTTCACGAAGGAAATTCTTAAATAAAGTTAAATTGTTCATTACACTGTGTATAATACGCAAACAAATTCGTGGAAAGACAGTTAGAGACGCTCATTCCGCCACTGACCCAAAAAGATCCAGATCCGGTTCAAAGACTTCCTGAATCTCAATCATCGCAATTCTTCAAATTTCGGATCAGCCAGTGAAGACAATAAATTTGATCCTGGTTTGTTAATCGATTCTGTCAACTGAGTTCGAATTCTTCTTGTTTGTGATTCAATATATTTTTTATTCTCTGTTTATAAAGTTCTAATTAAAAAAATTTATTCTTAAAATTATTATTTTTATTAAAGAGAATCATCGCTTTGCAATACTTATTGACCAGTTTGTGCCATTTTATCATTTATGATAATACATTTAAGAAATTAGAAACTAAAATTTATATAAAATAAATTTATATTTATTAAAAAAAAATTTTCGTCAGAATATATTGTTATTAATTTCGACGGATCAACCGTCATCATCAGGTTAATGGATTTGCTTCATAAAAATGGTTATTACAAATCGATTGTTGAAACATTAACTCGTGAAACTGTCGATAAATTAATTAAATCGGAAAATGAAAATGAAAAATCAAATACAATAAATAGC
>MQRK01233435.1:11592-21726 GCA_001938485.1 Girardia tigrina | reverse complement strand
GAGATTCTCGCTTCTTTAACGTTTCCTCTAAACGTTTCTCATGAAATATTACCAGTTTTTACAATTCATGATCCGAGATTCGATACATTTTCCAAAAAAGAAGTGAAAGTTCCTGCGATTATTATGGGTATCACGAATCCGTACTTGATCAAATGCTTCTCCCACTGGCCTCACATCGTCAATTTACCAACAAATTTTAMCAACATTATCGATTCAACTTACAAAAACAAAAAGTTAGAGAAACTCTCCACTCCGAAACCGGGATTATATTCCGATTATAAACCTTTCTTGAAATCTAATTCGAAATTCTTGAAGTTCATGCGCGAAGGATGTACAAATTTACGGTCGTATGAAATCCAAGAATATTTCATCAAAGATTATTTCATTCAGCTAACAAAATTTCTCATGTTACCCCTTGACCAGTTCCTCATTTCTCGTCATTATTTATCATCTGTTAAAGAAAATATCAAAGTATTTAATGAAAAAGAATTCTTCAATTTCTTGAAATCGTCGCAATTAATGAAGGGTAAAAATCTGATCAAAGGAAATGTAATCGGATTCTACAAAGAATTCTTCAAAACCACAAATTTTCTAATGTGGTTGTACAAAGAGAAGTGAGAGAATATTCCTTTCGAGTAAATATATAAGTAAATATAAATCTTTAATTAATTATTATAATTTTTCAAGATTATATAAATGTATATTTATTATTATTATTATTATTAATAATTTTAAAACAAAAAATACTTTTCCAGATATTTGTTTTAAATTATACATTTTGTAAATTATTTTTTAAAATAAATTAAAAAATATGAATAAATTTAAATTAATTTTTAATTTTTTTTAAATTAATTAAGAAAACTAAAAACTTTTAAACTAATTTGTTACAAAAAATTATATTCTTCGCATTGGGTTCGTGATTAAAATTTAAAGTCATAATTTGCAAACTTTATTTCTAATACAACTTTCATTATTCAAACAAATTTATGAGGAACAATATTTCAGTTACATAAACTAGATTTTGAAATTCTAAATATAAATAACAATATCGATGTATATATATATATATATATATATATGTGTGTTAATTTATTCAATTTTTGCATAAATCCTATTTTATTTTTTTTATTAATTTTTGCAATGTTTATTAATTTGGAATATAAATTTAGATCTTTAAAATTATTTTAATGGACATGTCCTGTAAAAATTCAATTATAAATTATTTTTAATGTGAATTTCCGTTCACAATTAATTTCAATAAAACATTATGATTTTTATTTTAAAAAGTGTTACAAGATATATCAAAATTTTCTTTACAATATTCTTTTACTCTGAAACTGTTATTTTAATAGTGAATTTTTAAATCTAATTTTTTATAAAAGTTCTTTCAATTTAATTAATAAAATATTATCATTACACTATACTTTTTATAAAATTTATTTCATTTGAATTAGTAAAAATATTATCTATAAACCTAAATTTTTTATATATAATTTCTTTCAAAAGTTCTTTCAATTTAATTAGTAAAATATTATTTTCTATTTTATCTCAAATATAATTATGATTTTTAATTTAAATATATCAAAAGAGTTATTGATAAAAAAAATTAAAAAAATTAAAAAAAAATTAAAATCTTTAGTTGTAAAGCAGTACAAGTCACATTAGCTGCAATTAATAAATGCACAAATGAATTACCTGTAATATATCAAGGAACTCAAGTTTTTCTCCTACCTATCACACGAATTTTAACTGATCCACAATTTCAACCAAAAGTAATAGAAAAATGCACCAATATTCTAGATCAATAGTCTCTAACTACGGCCCGCGACATAATTTTATCAGGCCCGTGACACAATCCCACAAATGTAGACAACTTACATTGAATAAAAAAATCAAATAACGATTTTCAATAATTTAAACTTTAAATTTAACTTTAAATCTAACTTTAAATTGTAAATGTATATAAACTATATATTTACAATATATAAACTAATATATTCATTAATAAATATAAAAAATAATTTAATTTTTTATTATTAATATTAACAAGAAAAATTTTAAACATGTAAACATATATTAAAATCACATATTGTCATTTATAACTTAATTTCGTTTCCAAATTTTGTCAAACTATTCGTCGGAAATCTACCCCCATCAGCATCTCCAATCGGAGTTTAAAAGAATTTTATATAAAAAAATTTGTTAAATTTAATTAATTTTATTATGTAAAAATTTGTTTTATCTTACTTTATTTTGGCAACTGTTTTGAAAGATAAATACATTATTTCTTGATTTTTCAAATTAGACAAATTACTAATATATTTTCGTTGCGAAATAAAACGACAGAAATTTTTCGATCGATTATAATTATCAGAACGCAAAACTTAGCGATACATAATTGTAAGTATCTCACAAATTTAGTTTTTTAATTAATTTATAAATTTACTTATTTAAATTGAAGTTGGATTCTAAAAAAAAGTCATATGAAAAGGAACGAATTGTTTTGAATATATTTTCAAAATGGTAAAATGGTAAGTCTTGCACTAAATACAATTGGTCGACGTGTTGAACATATCGGAAACAACATTTTTAAACAAACAATTAATAAATCACAAAGTTTCAATTGGTACTCTTTGGCTTTGGACGAATCAACTGATATTTCTAATACCGCACAGCTTGTGGTTTGTTTTCGTGGCGTTGACAATAATCTTAACGTTATACAGGAATTAGCTTCACTTTGTAGCATGCATAGCACTTCAACGGGAGAGAACATTTTCAAGGAAGTTGAAAAAACATTAAATGATTATAAGTTAGATTGAAGACGATTAAAATGCGTTACAATTGATGGCGCAAGAAACATGGCTGGTATAAAAAAGGGTTTGCTTGGACAAATCTCAAAAGCGTGTGAAATAATTGGAAAATCAAAACCTGTTTTTTCACTGTATGATCCACCAACAATCACTTTGTGCAAAATATATTGATATGAGCTGCGTATTGAAGCCTGTCATTTCAATGGTAAACTTTATTTGTGCTCATGCACTTAATAATCGCCAATTTCGAACTTTCCTTGAAGAATGTGATTCCAAATGTGATCTCTTTGCGAGAAGTCACCGGGAAACCTAAGTCTATGGGTTCCGGGGGAAGTATGGTTGCAAAGCTGAAACTTAAAGGAATTGGCGGAAGGGCACCACCAGGAGTGGAGCCTGCGGCTTAATTTGACCCAACACGGGAAATCTCACCCGGTCCGGACACTGTGAGGATTGACAGATTGATAGCTCTTTCTTGATTCGGTGGGTGGTGGTGCATGGCCGTTCTTAGTTGGTGGAGCGATTTGTCTGGTTAATTCCGTTAACGAACGAGACTCTCACCTGCTATATATTTGACATACTACACCGCTGTTCGTTGGCTTAGTTGTGGAAAAGTTCTTTGCCGTTTCTTTCAACTCAGACATGAAATTGATATTTTCCTTACCGAGACAGATCACTCTGAACCACTTTTGTCAAACCGTGAATGGCTCTGGAAGTTGGCAATTTTTACAGATTTTGTAAATCATAAGAACAATTTAAATTTAAAATTACAAGGTGAAAATAATTTAATTTGTGATTTTTACATTCAGAGCAAAGTTGCTACTGCTAGAAAGCCAAATAAACAATTATAATTTTACACATATGCAATGCTGTGCAGAATTGTATAAAACATGCCAAGGGAAATTTCCTTTGCATTTCGCAAATATAGTTATCGAAGACCTAAAGCAACAATTTTGGAAACGTTTTGCTGAACTGGATGCTAATTCTGCAGAAATAAGGTTTCTTCAAAATCCGTTCGATTTTGATATTGGAAATATTCCAACCCATTTTCAAATGGAAGTAATTGAAGAGCAGGCAGATGAACATATTAAAGATAAATATAATGAAGAAAGTGTGATTGATTTGTATAAAAATTTGGATTTGGACCACTTTCCAAATTTAAAAAAAATTTGCTTTCCACTTTATTTCTATGTTTGGCACGACTTACCTTTGCGAACAAATTTTTTCTAAAATGAAGTATATCAAATCAAGATAAAGAACTTCTTTGTCAGACTTACTTTTAAAATCCTTAATTATGATTAGTGCTTCGAAGATTCTACCGGATTACTCAGATATTTTACAAAATCAACAACAGTTACACCATTCTCACTAGTTAGACCTCCTGCTAATCGTCCAATTTTTTGAAAAAATAGTTATTAAATGGAATTTAATGTTATTGTTTTGAATATATTTTCAAAATCTTCACTATCATGTAATTACAATTATAATTTTATATGTTCATATTATTAATAAACTTATCATTTATCTGTGCATTCACTGATTATGCGTTTTTAATATCATAATTTATATATGTGACCCGCGGGACTATCTTCCAATACACCATCCGGCCTGCGTTGTCAAAAGTTTGGAGATACCTGTTCCAGGCTGTTCTACTATCTCATTAGCTTTGTTGATTGGATTTTCGGATTAAAGAGATTCGGAAATCTTTTGGTGGCGTTGATCGTGATTCTTGTCACAGATGTGATTGGTTGCACTCTTGTGTATAGCTATATCACTCGAGGAGATCTGATATTTAGCACTGTCGGCGGTTGTGAGCAGTTGCAAAATATGTAAACAATCTACTTCTTTTTAAAGCATTACTTCAATCGGGCCTTCGATTAGAGAAAACAGTTACTAGAAACCACAAATTAGAGATTATGTTAACAAAAATTCTTCCGTCTCTCTTGAGACAAGAAACAGCTTGACCGTTTCTCCTCCTGGTTGATCATTCCGGATTACCCTGTCATTATCAAAAGTAGAATGGATTTGAGTATGATTAAAGAAAGATTGATTAGAGATTTCTATGAAATATTAAAAAAATTATTACATTTATAATTCGCCAGAAGATCCGATTGTATCTGTTAAGCCCACCTTTTGTTCACTAACAGATGAAAAACAAAAAGGCAATTTTGACTGATAAATTTCTTTATGTAGAAGTTTCTTTATAGCAAAAATACCGAATCTAGTTCCCCACGGAAATAACCCTGTATAAATAAACCAACTTTAAGCTAAGGTGAACTAAAAAGCACAGCTTATACGGAGTCCATGACATCATTATCCGGTTTAGATATATTATTACGTCATTTCGTGTTAATTTGACTTTACCAGTAATTTTATGCTATGATAAAGTAACCCACACGTGCGTTGACTTGTTGTGAAATCATTTAAACGGAACAATTCTCCTTAAAACTTGCCTAGCTCGTCATCATTCTTGATTGATAATCTTTAATAATATTCTTTAACGTTTTATTATTTAAACAAATTTAAATTACAATTTAATTATTACAAAAATAATTTATACTTTAAATTATAATTTAATTATTACAAGAATAATTTATACTTAAAATGAAAAGTAAATTTTATTTATTTTAAGAAAATATTATTTATGAAATATTATTTTAATTTTAAAGTGATTATTTAAATTTTAATAATTGATTAAACAACCCGACGTTTTAAAATATTTAAAATATCAATTTTCCATCTGGGTGGGAGAAACACAATCCTGAAACAACATACCAAACAACATACAATAAACACCATTCAAAAATATTCCTCATAGTCATATTATATATTTTTAAAGAATTATGAAATTCATTAGCTTCGAACAAGTATAAAATTTATTAATTTAAATTTTGTAATGTTTTGTTTATTTTGTTATGAGTCGGTAATTTGATGTGTTTATTTTTTCGGTTACTTGTCATTTGTTGAACTAGTTTCGTAGTGCTCATCTACAAAACAGGAAAAACATTTTAATAAAAAAATTAATTATGATAATAAAAAAACAAAACAGACAGTTGTTTAAATAAAATGGAAAAAAATCGTAAAACTGTCAAAATGTGTACATGTAATAAAAAATTATTATTTTGCTTGTAAAAATGGATTTCTCTTCATTACTCGTCACATTTGATGCTCATGATTTATCAGCGTTGTTGAGTCGAACCGGCCGCTCAATCGCGGCTCCTGAGCCGGTGCGGCCACACTCGATGCGTTCAGTATTAACCCGGCGCAGTGGTGCTTCCCAAGGGCTCGAGCACGTGAATGATTTTCGACCGGGTCGATGTCATATCCGACTGCACATCGGCTGCAACCGACCGCTTCGTGGTCATCACTCTCGCGACCCGACAGTGAACACTGTTACCAACGGGTATCTCAAATGTGTGGAGTCTAACAGGCTCTATGAAATTAAGTGGTTAGGGACCCGTCCATCTCGGATCTCAGTCCCCAGCACAAGTATGATTGTATTGTTTTTTGCATCTTTATTCTTGGTTTTTTTGTGATTAGTTTTTTTTTACATTTTTATATTTCAGTATGTGTTTTTCGCATCTTTTTCAGTTACAAAGAAACAATAATAATTTAAATTAAAAAAATAATTTATAAAACAGTAATCGATTATACTAGAAATAATATTTGTATTCTTTATATTCATTATTTATATTCATTCAAGATCCACTAATAGAAAATCATATTCACATTAAGAGCAGTAGAAGATTGCAAAACAAATTCAAAAAGCAGAAAGAGTTTGAAGTATCCTACCCACAAAACTTCATTCTTATGTTCTACCCGGCTGCTTCAGTAGTAATTCTTTGAATTCGTCAATTTTTTTTCGTCATGTAAATTCATCTGATTCTTATGCCCAGAAACAATGCTTAAGTGATAAAAAAAAGATTTTAAAATAAAATCTTATTAAACGGATTGTTGAATGCGTATTGCTTGTAAATCATTCAACTGATCAAATTAATTTTGTTTCTTCTGTGCGATTCTGTCATGTGCTATTCAATCTTTTGAAATGAAAATATTTTTAGCTTTCAGAAAACAAACGGGAAAAGATTAATGTGCTGATGGTGAGGCAACGTGAATGCGTCATGAAATCTGCGAGCACAAGACTGCTCGAGGACACCGAGCAGAGATAGTTTGCAGTGGATCGTCAAACAAACTGAAGTTTTGACGGAAAAATATATCATAAAATTAATCGTGTGCACAATTTTATATCTCATTCAATAAAATTCAATTATATACAAACTCAAGAAATTCTTTCACGGTATATTTTTAAAAAACCGACACTCGATAAATAGTGACATGTTTGTAAAATAATTGATTTCTTGAAAAAAATTATTTCATTAGAAGAACTGTTAGTGTATCGGACAATCCTGATGATGAAAATTATTTCTTTAGTTTAAATCAGAGGCATAGCCAGGTGGTTTAGCCCCCTAGAAAAGATGTTAGCCCCCTTAACATATTTCTTTTTAAAAATTTTTCTAGAATTTTTTAAAGAAAGCAATGAGAAACAGAATGTTTTATCATGAATTTGCACACATCAACACACCATCACACCAACACTCTTTCCCTACACCAACACTTCATAATAACTGAAGGGAATAGAAACGGATTAACAACTAATATCAAGAATGAGTGTCTTCCGATCGTGTTAGGATCAAAGGAGGTGACTCGCGCTGCGGGTGGCGATTTGACGATCGATATTGATCAATTGATTAGGAAGAATGAGAAGGAAGGAGAAATGAAAGACGATGATGTGTATGAGATATTGAGGGATTACGACAAGCACAAATGCTAAAGAGTTTTCGATGAATCGATTATTAAATGTGGAGTTTGTTTTGCGTGGAAGTGGGGAACGGATTATACGGAGTTGAAGAAATGCGGACATTTGTCCGTAGTGAGATTCATTTTTATTCCCCTCGACCCGAAAACCACCCACTAGCATCATGTTGCTACAACCACGCTGCGCACTCTCTGTCATCACCATCACAATATATGTTTCCCTACACCAACTCTTTATAATAAATAGGCACAGAATGGAATAGCAAGGAATTCATAACTAAAGAGAGAAGAGTAATAGAAGAATAAATTCACTCCACCACAAATTAGAAATAATATAAGAATAATAATGCAATGCACACACGTACGTACTCAGACTATATCATCACGCACACAAATTTACGTCTGTGGCCTGAATTATTGATTACATTGTGTATGTATGAGAGTAAATCTTTATATGATGAAAGGGGTTTCATTTACACATTTTTTATTTCTTTGAGTGATAATTTACAACCATAATTGGTTTTTCGCTTAAATAAAGTGAATTCATCAATAAACACATTGCAACTACCCATTCCACCTGCTCCAGAGTCTTCAGTTGCATCTACGACATCCACGTCTTCCTCATAAGTAACAAGCAGCTCTGATATATCATTTATTTCACATAATTCTTCAATACCCCTCCTCACTTCTGTAAATCCAGAGAAAGGAAGTTATTCTAAAAACGAAGATAGTCGGAGTTTTCAGTATGACTGGTTGAAATGATTTCCATGACTAGAGTACTCTGAAGATCGAAATGATGCACTCTGTTATCTCTGTCGCTTTTTTAGTTACAAGAAAGGAAGGAAAACTTTGACTTCCCAGGGTTTTGTGAATTTGAAGAAAGCTCCAGACAAGGAGAGATGATTTCCAAAGCACGAGTCCAGTGAAGTTCATCCACGATCTATGATGTTATAGCATGCGAACATATAATGCGAACAAAGAGGACATTCAGTGACAACTCTATTGAATGACAAAGTGTTTGGAGGATAACAGATACGTGGTGCGCTCAATAAATAGTGAGCCTAACATAGAAATAATATTCTGATTCCAATGATTTTTTCATAACAAGCAAGTTATTAAGGTAATATTTGTGATATTTTTTTAATCAATTATTTGTGTTTATGTTAGAGAGCGCAAAAATTCGAAAATGTCATTGGAAAATCATATTCCAATATCGTTGCGTTATTCGTTTCTTGTTAATGAAAGGGAAAAGCCGGGAAGAAATATTCGTGGAGCTTAGTTCTGTTTATGACGAAGAGAGTCCATCCATATCTACTGTCAAACGATGGTTCAACCATTTTCGAGATGGTCGAACGTCTGTTTTTGATAAAGAAAAGTCAGATAGGCCACGTGGAATTGGCGAAGAAATAGTGAAAAAACTCAAGAAAATCGTGCAGTGTGAGCGACGAATCACCACCAGAGAACTGAAAGTGCGATTAAATGTCAGCACAGGTACCATACAATCATTGCTTGCGGAAACTCGAATTAGAAAATTGTGTTCACACTTCGTGCCACGGTTTTTAACAGCAGACATGAAGGATCGGCGATTGATGGCTGCCAGGAAAACTTAAACCTCTATGAACGTATTGGAGACCGCTTATTACAGAATATTATGACAATGGATGAAACACCACTTGCCCTTTATGCCCCAGGATGAAGACGTGAGTTTCAAGAATGGAAGCTGCCAGGGGAAGGGTGTTCAAAGAAGAGGCGATCATCAACATCTCACAAAAAAACTCTCATGCTCACCACTTTTTGGGATGCAAATGGAATGATCCTTGCTGATTTTGCGGAAGCTGGTGTTCATATCAACAGTGAATATTACTCCCGGCTCGTGCTACAGGCCAGAAAGCTGAGAATCAAGCGCAGAGTTTATGAGTTATATTATTTGCACGACAATGCACACATCCACACAAGTGGGCTGTCAATGTCATCAATTGAGGGTTGTGACCTCACCCTGTTCTCACACCCTCCATACAGCCCGGATCTAGTGCCATCCGATTATCAATTCTCTCAAACACCTCAAGCGAGCTCTCAGGGGTCAACATTTTGCTACGAAAGAACACTTGCAGGATGCAGTCTCAAATTTCTTGGCTCAACAACCACCAAAATTATTCGAAAAAGCCTTTCTGAACCTTGTTGTGCGGTGGAAAAAAATGTGTTGCTGTGAATGAAGATTTCTTTGAGAAATGATACCTTTATAACTTGCTTGTTATGAAAAATAAATTTCATTGGAATCGGATTATTATTTTTATGTTAGGCTCACTACTTAATGAGCGCACCACGTACTATTTACAATTCAATTGTAATATAATTCAATTTCTTGTTATGAATGAACTGGCATTACTAACCCTACTACAGGGTGCGGCAGCTATTTGAGAACACGTAATATAGACACCATATCTTTTTGTGTGTTATAATTACATAATTTTATTTTTGCTGGTAGACATGACAGAAGCTACTCTTACGAATG
>MQRK01233434.1:12536-23862 GCA_001938485.1 Girardia tigrina | reverse complement strand
ATTGCTATTTAATACAGTGTATAAATTTGTAGATAATCGTAAGTGGTTTTTTGCAACAAAAATTAGAAAAAAAATTTTTTTTTCAAAATTTTTTTTATCAAATTGTATTGTCATCGGAACCAAGTCTGTATAAAAAAATTCAGCTCAATTGGATGACTGAAAGTGGTCGAAAAATCAATCGCAAGATTTGTTCCAGACAGACAAACAAACAAACAGACAAACAGACAAACAGACAAGAAAGCAAGCTAATAAAAACGTGGTAAAAAATGGATGAATTAATGATGCATTTTTGGATTTGCGTGGTATTGTTCACTCTACTTTTGCTGACAAAGCCACTAAAATCCATGTCTAATACTACGCGCTTGTTGTAGAAGTCTGACAGAAGAAAGTGAAAGACCGACTGCCAGACAATGTTCTTACTCCACGACAACGCACCCGTGCACATATTTGCTGTTGTAAAGGCTGTTTAGTGAAGTGATTTTGTGTAGCTTATTCGTCTTCTCTACTGTCCGAATTTCTAAGCGATTTCTCCCAGTAATATCACCTAAAAAAGTAAAACGGTTTACAGATATAGTGCAAGTGATGCAAGACACAAACTTCATACTTAGCGAAAAGCTCGCTGACTTCTTCCACCTTTTCAGAGGGTAGAATGTATGTGTTGATAACGATAGAGGATACATTTAAAAATAGTTTGTTCCCATAACCAGGTTTACATACCTAAGAAATACAAGGATTTTGGATTATAATACTAGTTTTTAATGGGGTAATCTACCGATTTAATTTTCATTTTTAATACAAAATCTCATTCAAGAAGAAGCTTTTAAATTAATCGAATATTTTTGTTTAAAATTACTAAAGAAAATCCATCGGCTCTGTTCCTTTAACATCAGGATAATTTTACAGATTCGTAAAAGATGACAATATCGATTTTGCTTCAGTATCAAATTATCAATCAAAACCTTTACAAAGAAATCGTATAATAAAGTGACCCATAAGAACATTGGTTACATTTATGGGCATTAAATACATTTTATTATGTTTATTCAAGCGTTGATATTAAATTTTGAAATCCAAAAATATTCTATAAGGTTGTCTCACAAGTTTTGTCGCAAAAAACTCCAAAATACAATAAAATATAAAATATTTTATCAATCGTCCACATCATGCAAATGCGAAAAGTAGTCACCATTGTGCTCAATACATCTCAGCCAACGTCCAGGGAGGCTGCGTATCCCATTTGGGAAAAAATCACGCGGTTTCTTCTCAAACCCATGTAGAAGATCTTCGTTGATATCTTTGACACTCGCATAATTCTTTCCTCTAAGTGCACATTTCATTGGAGAGAATAGATAGTAGTCGGATGGTGAGAGATCAGGGAGTATGGTGGATGTGCTAGTACGGTCAATCCAAGCGAATTCAGCTTGTCTTTGGTCTTAACAGCCGTATGCGGACGAGCATTATCGTGGAGATAATGAACATTGCAGTTTCCTCCATGGAACAACTGTCTGCGCCTCTGCTGAACGGCGATAATGAGATCCAACAGAGTACAGTAGACATCCGCATTGATTGTAGCATTTGGAGGTAAGACATCTAACAAGATCAGTCAATTACTGTCCCAAAATACAGAGGCAAGATTCTTTCGGTTTGTCAGTCTTCGTGCCGTACGTGCAAGTGGGTTTTCATCCGATTTTCTCCATGATCTATTATTGTAAGCGCCTTCGTGTTCCAGTACACCTATATCTCATCACACGTGATGATCTGGGACAGGAAATCATTCCGGTAATAACTATCCAATAGCTGTTGACAAATTCTTTTGCGATTATCCTTGTTCCGCTGCGTCAGAGCGTGTGGCACCCAGCAATTTTCCAGGTATCGGTATCCCATTACTTTCAAGTGCGGGCACACCGTGGTTTTATCCTGATCAATTCCCTCTGTAATGTTCCTCGTTGTTGCACGCTTGTCTTCAGTCAGAAACTCGATTATCTTCTCGTCTATGTCAAGAGAGGGCCGCCCTTCGCGGACTTGATCGTCTGTGTTAAAGTTGATTTCACGAAAATTGGAAATCTATCTTTTACATGTTCTCTTTGAGACTGTTCCAACTCCAAGGGCCGTGTTAATTTCATCAGTCATCTGTGAGAGTGTTAAATCCCTTTTCTAGCAATAGTAAATTAATTTACGAATATCAGAACGATTAAAATCCATTAGGATGATGAAAATTTGCAAAATTTACGAAAATGCTATTATTTTATTGAAGCAAAAAATCATTTAGAACAGAAAATAAAAATTATTATATCGCGAATGCTATTTTATCTAATTCACATTTTATTAGGGATTGCAAATATATAAGAATTATTTATATGATGTAAAGATATATGCAGTTAACATAGATATATGTGTGTGACAAAACTTATGAAGCAACACTATTTATTATTTGATTGAAATTCATTTTACCGCAAAAATCAACTCGGAGTTTCAAAGACGTATTCGAATTGAGCTCAGGAAGTTCTGTTTTTGGAAAACAATTTTTTTATTATAATAGAACAAAGTTCACATTTTGCTTCGTTTTTTGCTAACTTTTATTTTTTCTTTCCTTTATAATTTTTTTATTTTACTAATGAAGGATTTTGAAAATTTCGCTGTTGTAATACAAAGCCTGAAGAATATTAAAATAATTCAAATAAATTTGTATTCGAATATATATCTGTGTTGCTATGGCAAAAACATTTAGTTCCTAGGAAACCCTTTGACTTGACGGTCACTTGTAACATGAACCTAAAGGTTTCTTATAGGGGAAACGAACACTTTCTTGTACATTATTTATTAACGGAATGACCATTAGTTTAAATTGTATTTCTATTGTAATTCATTTGTTTCCGTAATAATTTATTTGATATTATTTTGCTTCTTTTTACCAGTCGACTGATCCCAGTCGACTTTTCATAGTGTGTCGGTCCTACGACTGATTCACAGCAGTTCCCCGTCAAGCAGTGAAACTTGGAGCGGCGGGTTGTACGATCGCTCTGTTCACTCTACGTCGGTTCGTCCGATTGGCGAGATCACGTCGGCACGCGCATAACAACACCGTCTTGTTTTACCGCGGGGTGATAAAGTTACGCAGGCACCGTATGAATTTGTAATGTAAGGTTCACGATATCGTAGAAAAAGCGAAAACATAAACTTTCATATTTTTACGACAATGGACATTTGTTTAGTTTAAAATTGAATTCATTTTTTAATTGTTCATTGAATCCTTCAAACAATCGTCAGTTTTTTTTATTTACAATTTTTAGAATTTTCGAGCACCACAAGAGTATAAAACTCCGAAGGTATTTCAAAGCAGACTTTAGGTAACTATTCCAAATAAATAAATTTCGAACCCAAATGAATGTGAAATACCTGAAATGTTATAAAACATTAATTTGTATAATAATTCAAATATTTCCTGTTTAATAGTTCCTCATTTAATATTTTGTAATAACATCATTTATACAATATATAAAGGTGTAACAAATTACAATTATTCAAGAAATTATTTCAAATGTTTCGTACTATAATTAGATATTTTAGTTCCTCTAAACGTTTTCCTAACCTCAAAAAAGAGAACAAAAATAAACGGGAATATATTATTGTTCCTCTTTCACGATTTCAATTGACGTTTAATTCCTTCCGAGAAGAATTAGAATGTGAGAATATTCAGATTGTGTACAGAATCATCGAGGGGGCTCCTGTCCCCATCATGTGGGAGGCGGACGAATTTTCGATTTACTACAATAAAACAAATTTAAAAAAATAGATTTTTAATATAATTAATTTTATTTTTCTTCTTCATAATAACTTTATATATAATTTGTGAAATACTAGATGTTAAAAGAACATATTACATTTTTTTTCACTTTAGAAAAATAAAACGAAATAATCTTTGAATTGATCAATGAAAAATATTTAAAAGAGAGTCACAAATAATGAGAATCGATTTGTTTACATTTTTATTACAATATTTTGTGATATTATTTAATTTTATTTTGTGTCCTGTAAAATTTTAAAACACCTGTGAGTTTGACTTCCGATCTTGTCTCCAAATATTGGTGAAATAGTTTCTCACCTCTTGCCTAGGCAGTCTCTGAGTTGCTTCAGAGTACCATCGCAAAGAAATACGCGTTAAATCCATTATTCGAAGGTTTTGATACTGTGATATTGTAGCAAAATTGAAATATGAAAACTGGTTTTGTTTAAATGAAATGACTGTCGGTGCGTGAAATAACTTTTAATTCGATATTTGTTATATGTGTTTTGTAATAACTACACAGTAACACTACTGATTATCAACCAAGATAATTTTTATTTTTTTTATCTCATGTAAATATATTTGTTTTTTTTGTATGAGCCTGGCAATCTTTTGTTTATGGAATTCATACTTTCCTTTCTTTTTGTGATAAAAAAAACATTCAGTCTTGTCTAACACGATACTTTCAAATTTTAAACGCCTTTCTGCTATGTATGCGTTCTGCTATGCTTTCAATCATTCACTGGTGAAATTTGTAGATTATTTTATTTTATTTTTTTGGATTAGTTTATTTAGAAGAATAAGAAGATCATATTATTTAAAAGATAAAGAAGAAAGTCAAGAAAGAAAAGAAAGCCAAGCAGAAGAAGCTTAATTATATAATTATATTATAAAATAATAAAATCAATAAAAAGCAATAAAAGAAATAATTAAAAACGCATAACTGAATAAATTCAAGCAGAACTGTCAAATGGTGATAACACCGTTTTTTCTTGGGTGATTATCAGACCAACCTACAAAACAACTTTTGGACTATTTACACTAATTTCTGGGACTTATTTCCTTTCGAAATCTATGTGTCTGTATTTCTCAAATTTGATGTAAGTAATTGTTGTACCAATTATATAGTTGTTTGTTAAAAGCTAACATTTTTTAATCGACATTCGTTTATTTTTATTATATTCACCTATAACTAAGCTCATTAAAAAATATCTTTTTGATTAGCTTAGTTTTGTTAGTCATTTAATCAATTTTCTTTCTGTTAAAGTAACGCGAATCTTGGTTGTTAGTTGACTAATCAGAGTCGTTACTTTAACATGTTTAAATAAATCTTTAGTCAAAGCTATTATCGGAATTGAAAATGTCGAAACTTCTCAAATAAAATAGGTTTTTGACGACAAGAACTACAATGTGGTGGCTTGGACCGAAAAGCTGATGATCAGCGCGAAAGTCGCAAAAGAACGTGTTGTAGATATCATTCCGATGCAACTAGAGGTTTACGACGCGTGGAACAATTTGAGCGATGATGCGAAGGGGAACAGGATGAGATAGAGAAAGCTCCTTTCGAGGCCTTTGGTATGTCGAAAATTAATTGTTTTGAGTCTTTGCATGAAAGGAAATTGAGTCGTGATAAGTCGTTGGATCAATACGTCCAGGATATCCGGAGGTTGAGTAAATGGTCGGGCTTGAGTGAAGACGAAAATCTTTTGGTTTTGTTTGTAGTGACGAGTTTGCCGAGTGACACTAGGACGAAAATTGAAACAATGATTAGAATGGAAGACATCAAAAATGTGACGTTGGATAACATTGTTTATAAAGCTCAGATCCTTCGGCAAGAGGCAAGAAAGAATGACAGAAGCATGTCTTTTGCGACCAGATCGAGAATATATCGGCAAGATGTCTTTTGTTTCAGATGCGTGAAGCGAGAACACTTCGCGAGAGATATTCTAGTACAATGGACATCATCAAAATGATGGTATTCCCGTGGAGAGACTGGTCACATCTTAAAGTCATGTAGTGCACAAAGTAAGTCTCCGCTAAATAAATCTTAAAAAATTACAACCGGCGCTGTGAAATATCAGTCAAATCTAGGTGCGCCTACTGAGATGATAGTGCAAGTGAACGGCAGACGGGCGCCTTGTTTGATAGATACGGGAAACGGTGTAACAATAGTTCGAGAAGTACTTTGTGGAATAGAGAATCGACGGTCTCAAAAGTTATATGGAATAGGAGGACCTACGTTAATCTCGAGAGACACGTGTGTTGCGACAATAGAAATGGGAGAGAAATAGAAAATCAAGATCTCGTGCATGATTGTGATATAGATTTTTGACAACATTGACGTAATTTTGGAAATGTACTCAATTGAGACATTATGCAGATTAAAATGGAATAATCTGTTTTCTAAGGCAAAAGAAATCGGAAATAAGCCACAATTTTAGAAGTATTTTTAGAAGATGCGTTTTCCAGAAAAGATGACGATACCGAAGGTTGACAAGAGAAAACGGGTGCGTAGGCAAAATCTGGACATATGAAAAATGCATACTATCAGTAAATTAAAAATAAATGGGAACATCCAATCAAATTGCAGCATGAATCACATTGGGTAGGGGGTTTCTTGCATAATATTTCGTCATCCTCTCGGCATTCATTTTCTCAGAAAAGACATGACAGACAAACAGCTTCGTGAGAGAGTTCGCAACTTTTGGCAGCTGAACTTTTTAAAAGAAAAATCCTTCACTGTAAACCACTTTGTGAATGAAGGTTGTGCACGGTATACTATCTATACGCTTCTCTCAAACCTCTTCAAGAGTTCAAATGTGCACAGGAAGCCAGGAAGTGGAGGCCACAATAATAAGTTAACAAATCAACAGCGCGCAAGTATTCTGAGATGGATTCAAACAAAGCGTGGTGTATCTCTCAGACGTGAAGCCAGCAAGTATGGTGTATGTACCATGACGATGAGGAATATTATCAAGGAAGGCGGTCTAAAATGCCGAAAGAGAAAGATGGCTCCTCAGTACACAGAGGAGCAAGTAAAGTGAGTAAAGCTGAGAGCAGGGAAATTACTCCGAAGTTTGAGTGATAAAAAAATCATCATGGACGATGAGAGAGACTTCAAGTTGAAATGTGATTATCTACCAGGAAATGATCATTACTTTACTTCGAGTCCTCAATCTGCTCCTGAACACGTCAAATATAGAACAGAAAGAAAGTTCCCTGTTCAGATGATGGTTTGGCTTTGTGTCTCCGTAGACGACATCAGTGATCCTATATTTTTGCAGCGGCCAAACAGTGTACATACCGATTTCTATCAAGAGCAGTGCATCAGACAAGGTCTGATGAAGTTTATCAAGAAATATCATCGAGATGACGAAATTCTCTTCTGGCCGGACCTTGCTTCTGCACATTATGCCAACAGCACTCTCAAACTTCTCCATCATCTCAACATCCCCTTTGTTGACAAGGAGTGTAATCCTCCCAATGTCCCACACTGCCGCTCTATTGAGAACCTTTTGAGCGCTCTAAAGGCAAAAGTGTATGAGGGAGGCTGGGAGGCTCAAAGATTCCCTCAACTACAGCAACGGATTAAGAAAATGTTGAAAACAATGGATCAGTCCACGTTGAGGAAGGAATTCAAAGGGATTTAGAAATTGTGTTGTGTATAGAGACGGACCACTTTCAATTATTCTGTAAACATTTTTTGTTCCTTACATCTTGCCCTTCAATAAAATATAAACAGCTTCTGGAAATTTTATTTCGTATTTTCACAATGGTGGTTTAAAATTTGTCCAGATTTTGCCTGCGCACCCGTTATTCATTGAAGATTCAGATTTTAGCGCAAAATTTAGTTATGAAAGTTGGGCAATGGAATGAACATGGAGCCGCGAAGAACCTAAGGTAGTGAATCAAATTGAATCTTATGCAATCAAGGATCCAGAATTAAAATCGAGATTTAGAGACGAAATCGATTCTTGAATAGAGAAAGGATGACTGGTGAGAAGTGACGAGCAATCAAAGAAAGGTTTCTTGCCACTGATAACTGTAGCCCTAAAGCAAAAGAATAAGGTGAGACCTGTACTCGAATTTAGTGAACTGAATCCTTATTGTAAGGATCCAGTTTTATTATGGATATCATGATTTTATTTTTATTATTTTTGTTTGTATTTTTTTAACAATTATTGTGAGATAAATTAATATTTGTAAATAATAAATGTAAATAACTTATAATATAATTTAATTAAACATGGTTCAAAAACATTCATATATTTTAACTCTCCTATTTTAGAAATGCGACTTTTAAACAGACAAAATTTTGTTTAAATATTGTCAGAAATCGCGTGAAAATTAAAAATATTGTGTGTCAATAAATTTTACTGGAAGTGACGTTTTACTTATAATTATAATCTTATTTGGATTGGTTGTGTCGTGTCAAAATCATCATCTTTTTCATCAAAAGGATTAATTAAGTTTTCGGCAGCCTTTGATCATCCATTATGAAATTAAAATTGAAAATTCAAAAAAGTCAATTTATCAATTACAATTAAATAATTATTACTTACCGACAAAAATATTAATTTATGGCTCTCTGACAATTTGACACTATTTTGCTCATTACTGAACTGACTGACAATTTATTTCTGTCTCATTTTTTTTATTGAAATCATGTTTGTCAAGACTGTGGAGTCGTGCTGATTGTGGTGACGTTTGTCTGATTGGTCTACCGTACGGTACAAAGTTTGAGAAGTGTTCATTTATATATCTAAAGTTAATTTTTTGTGATTATTAAAGTTTATTTACTTATTGGTTGCGTTCAATTGATCAATAGTTTAATTCATTTTTAGCCAAACAACTAAGTTCTTTAAAGTTAATTAACATATTTGGTTAACTTATTTTAATAAGGTTATTAGCAAACCAATATTTTCTACGTGAGAAATTAATCACCTTAAGTTACCGTGGGAATTTACACTCGTAGATTGACCTAGCTTATCAGCCGATTTAATTTATTAGTTATTGCCAATAAAAGAACCAGGCATTTTTTTAACGACTTAACTTTTCTCGTAATTAGAATTCAAGCATAATATATTCTTTTCTCGTAAAGTAGTGACTATACGGCCATACCCTAACACTTATATTTCAACGCATCTGATCGATCTAGGTTTGTACGATGCCAAACTCCGAGAATGGCGGAAAAAATCTGAAAATATTCTAGCTTTGGATCTTCGGAATTCTTATTAAAAGTAACGTGTTAAAGAAATTTTATAAAAATATCAGAAGATATGTTACGATGGAGTGGTGTTAGGCTTGATTAGAGTTTGGCGTCGGTCCCACGTGTTATGAAAAAAGTTCTAGAGCGAGTGTTGAGCCTCAAAGAAAATATTCATTCCGGTACGAGTATTTACGTTGACGATAATTTAGTAGACAAATCGGTCGTTTCCTAAGAAGAAGTTATAGAACAAAGCTTTGAAAATAGAATGGAGCAGAATTGAAATATGGAAACCGGTTTTCTTTAAAGGAAATGACTG
This sequence comes from Girardia tigrina, assembly GCA_001938485.1. Lineage (NCBI taxonomy): Eukaryota > Metazoa > Platyhelminthes > Tricladida > Dugesiidae > Girardia > Girardia tigrina. The sequence continues at coordinate 14,553 of MQRK01233434.1, read as the reverse complement.
TCGGCGCGTGAGTGAACTTTTAATTTGACATTTGTTATACGTGTTTCTAATAAATCTTTAGTCACAGATATTTCAAAGACGATAGAATCAGTTTAACTTATGACTTTCAATCAAATTTATTACTGAGATTTATGATCAATTCCGAATTTTTCGTGACTTTTATTTCAATAACGTTAAAAAGAAAACCAGATAAAAGTCAATTAGATTGATGAAAAATTTCTGAAAAACAAAGGTAATGTTAAATAACAAAGAAAATGGTTAAAAAATTACTTTCTCCGGTAGAGTCAAATAAACGTCTTTAAGGCATATTTACAACAGCAAGAGTTTGTAGTAAGCGATTCTAACGAATGCATCGGCCCAAAAATTAAAATTCTAGTTAAAAATAATTGAAAATTATAATTTTAATTATATTTATATTTCTTTAGGTATTAAAATCCATATAAAATGAACGGGATTTAAAAAAGTAACTACATTACATTGTATAGTTAGTGCAGCAAAGGATGTCAAGAATAACGTATTAATATTCTTATTAAAAAGTCGAGAATTTATACTTTGTTATATCCTTACAGAAACACAAGAATGACGACCTTTTTTAAAAAAATTTTATTCACCAATTATATTCATATTCATTATAAATTATTATTCATTATGAATTATATTTATATTCACCAATTACAATCACATTCATTCATTCCACAATGTCTTCCTTATATTACTTAATCCTTTTACTATTTATTACTACTTATGTGTTGCCTCTAAATATCCATAAACATTTATTTCGCACTTAAGTTATGAAAAAAATCAAATAATGAAAAATAAAAAATAAATTAAATTACTTTAAATTAACAACATCAATATGAGGTTTACAACATTTATTATTATCACAAGCGCATTCACTATTTGACATCTCTCTTGATTAATATATTTCTTAGTTCAAACTAATTATTTTCAATAAATGAAAATCTGTTAATAAAAATTATTAATTATAAAGAATTTAATCGGTTGAAATTAAATCTAAACGTTTTAAAAAAATCATATTAAATTAATATATTAAAATTTTAAATTACATTAAAAAATAAATAATACATTCAAAAATTATTTTAAATCTTTTTACTTTAAAATTAAATTATTTTTAATTAGTAAGAATCAAAGAAAATACCAATCATCCATCTGTGCAGGAGAGGCACAATCCGAATCAACATACAACATGCACAATATCAACACACAATTCAAAACATTCCTCACACATTACAAAAAGGAAAATTTAATTACTTTAAAACAAAGATGTCTTTGTTCGGCTATTTGAATTGAATTTTTAAATGACTCATTAAAAGTTGATTTATTCGGTGTCAATTCGTCACCATTATTGTGTGCCTTGATTGGAGACTAGCTGTGATTGGCTAGCAAATCAGAGCTTTTTGTTTTTCTCTCTCCAACACAATATACCGTCAAACCGATCGTCTATACCGTCTAATCGATCGATTAAAAAAATATTCCATTCAAAATATCTCATCTATGATAATAATAATCACGGAAATAATACCAACAACAATAACAAAGACACCTTTGTTTCGGTTTAGAACAGAACTGTAATCAAATTTAAAAATTTTATTTTTCTTTTTCAACTATTTCATTATACATATCTTTATCTTTTATCTTTATAATTTCGATATAAAATTCGCAGTCAAATTCAAGTATAATTCTCATGTTTGTTTTTTTATTAATAATTTTTCATTTGAATTTTTTTGTTTTTAAAATTATTTGTTTTATTTAATGTAAGAAATCAATTAGTGAACTCACTACACTTGCTTTGATCCATTCGAAGGCAAAATCGATTTTGAAGGAAGATTATGATTTCTGTTTTATGGAAATATATTAGTAAAATATATTAGTTCGCACGCACGAACTATTTAGAGGAAGACGGTAGGTGTTGCTTCTTGAACCTGTGCTATAACTATCATTGCAAGTACAGACATACCTCGATTAACGCTACCTCTTTTAGCGCTGTTTCGTTATA
>MQRK01233430.1:18024-32418 GCA_001938485.1 Girardia tigrina | reverse complement strand
CATCTAATTACTGCCTGCAGTCGGTTTCGACGACGTGTAGAGGCCGTTATTGCCGCTAATGGCGGTTTCATTGAATGATGTAGTCCTTTATGTACGTGTTAATATATGTAAAATTTTCATTGTAATAAATGTTATTTTTCTGTTGTATATTCATTTTTTGAACTTTATGTCATTTTGTTCTCAAATAGCTGCCGCACCCTGTACGTGTGTGTGTTTGCGTGTGTGAGTATGGCTGAAAGTAAATTGTGTTCATAATTATCCCCCAGAAATAAAATTATGGCTACGCCCCTATTCAGGCATTATAATGCTTTAGTAAAGATTAGGAATTTTGATGAATTTTCAAAAATATAATATGTCTACCCGTTAAGTTTGCTTTTTGAAATATTATCCAACTTTTCTGTTTAACGGAAATTACTTCTAAATTTAGATATGATTGTGCACCATGATGAACTCTACATAATGGACAGAATTTGTCGGCTTTCTATATCGGCAATTAATTTTATATTTTTTTGCTAATTAGTATTTATATTTTCTTTATTTTTGAATAGTATGAATCAAGGTTTACCACGTGCTTACTTTGACAAAATAGAAATGCATGAAATCAAAGAAAAGATACAAAACGAAAATTTATTACCAGATAATAGCATAAACAGTACATCTCGGATATAGCTGAAAACAGTTGCAGATAATGTTGTTAGGTTGCTGTAGAATAAAGCTGATTTCGGTAAAACATATACAAATGGGTATACCTGAGATTAAAAAAGTAATAAAAGACGAACAAAAATGGGTCGTGTATGCAACGATAACTAATCAGATATTTTGAATAGAGGGCAAAGGGATACCATATTAGAAATCATTTTGAGAGAAAATATTAAAACGTCTACAATGGCTATTAACAAAGACACAAAATAAATTATCTGAATATCGAAGACAATAAAATTCGTAATAGGGACCACAGATAAAAAGAATTTTAGACAGATGAGGAATATTTAGAATGGTGATATTTTGTGTTTGTATATATATGATGATTTGGGATTGTGTCTCTCCTAATCAGATGGATTATCAATATTTTAATTCTTAATTATCTGAAACTAATTTATTAAAATTTAGATGTAATGCTAAAATTTATTTTTAATTTATTATGATTGTAAATTTTAAATGATTTTATTAATTGTAATTTTAACTTCGGTAATTATTAAATCAAATTATTATTTTTAAATGATTAATAGTAATTTTAATTTTAACATATAAAATTTGTAGTAAATATTTTTAAAAGAATATGTTGGTTCAGGATAGTTCAGATTTTGTGATGTAAATTATTAAAGTTTGATCGATGAATATCATTGAAAGCACTATTACGGATGGTCATAAAAATGATCCAAATTGTAATTTTAATAAATGTAGTTATAAATGTGTGAATTCTCAAAACAATGTAGAACAGTACTAGGAAGTTATAAAGTAATTAGGTAAAAATAACGGCAAAGAATGATGATACTATTAAAAAATGTATATAAATATAAAGGACAAAACAAAAAGATAGCCGAAAATGTGTTGAACATATAGAAGAAGACTTTGCAAAATCATTTGCAGACCTTAAGATCCCAAAAGGTAAAGCCTTTAAAAAAAGTGAACCCAGTTCGTGCATTTAATTAATATTTAATAAATTCGTACATTTAATACCAAATAATTTCCGTGTAAAATATTAGGACTTTATTAGAAATTATAGGCAGAGTTGAAGTTTTATATATATATATATATATATACACAATGGATCATGATTGGTCATTTTTAGATGTAAACTGAAAATTGCGCGTACACTGAAGGCTCGCACCTTTGTATCCATAGCCGCGTGAAAGAATCAGAAGCTCTTGTAATTTTGGAGGTTTCCTTTCAATACAAAGTTTATAATTCTTGACCCTGTGCGCCAATACTGAGTACCGTAGTTTACTCTGTATACTCAGTTATCCGTCACAGTCTAGAACATATTTGAAAACCAATGGAATTAATATTCTTTTGTCTTTGAATCTTATTAGATAATAATAATTTTATTTATTTATTCTTATTAATTATTTATTTTTTGTAATTAATTTTATATATTATATTAATTGAAGATATTTAGTATTGAGATTGATTTACCTCTCCGATTTATGATATAAATTAATTGATTATAACTTCGTATCAGCAATCATTCCAAATACAACCTCTCAGAATGTGAATTAAAATTTGTCTGGGAAACAGAAAACTTGTCTTTCGAAATTAACGAGGTGCTGCCTTTGCAGCATATGTAGTGATCAACAAAATAACTTGATCTACTTCACTGTGAGTGTTTACTTATTTCTGTTTTGATGTAACAATTTGTCTCTCCAATGTACGAGTTTTTATATTCAGCAGAAATAGATTTGTTCATAAGATATATTAATTATTAGGTTTTCGTTATGTAAGGAAGTTTTTCGCTTTAGATGGTTCTATCATTATTTTAACATTATCAATATTTTTATAATATTAAGACGCTTTTCTTCCTCTTCATTCTTGGTCTAGTGAGGGTTGACTCCATACAACATTAGGTTCTATTTTCTAATTCAGGTACTTTTTTAGGGAAAAGTTTCCTAAGAATGTTAAGTCTGTTGATTGCACTACAATAATTAGATGATAGAATCCATACCAGATGAAATAATCCCTTGATCATACCATCTTTGTATTTCTTTATATATTAAGCAGGAAAATGTTAAAAAATTTTAAAACCAATCTCATTTTATAGAAAATCTGTTTTTTTTATAAAATCGAAAAGTGATGGTACACAGAGACTTGGTCTTTTTAGATAGAAAGATGCAACATTTTAAAGTTTTGGATTTAGAAATGTCTACCTTCAATGTTTGTACATGAAAATGATTTTATGCATAATTCATGTTTTGGCATAGTTTATTCAAAAATAATCTTATGAAAGCCACATCACCTAAAGGAATTATTTGGCATTGTTCTCTGTTCCTCAATATAATCTAGATAATCACTTGACCGTGTTCTAGATACGGATTTTAAAGATTCTTCATAATCTTTTAGATGAATTTAAATACAATTAATATATTCAAGTACAAACCAAACAGGTTATGAGCATGTTCTAGCTAAGAATGACTCTAGCGCATAAGTTCCCCCAGGGTCGATATAGACATCCAAGGGGTCTATGTGAGCGAAAAAAATTGAGATCTGATGTTTTTCTTAGCAGGGGGTCTACCCCAAACCAAAAATCATGGCAAGGGTCCAACGAGTTAAAAAAGTTTGGGAACCTTTGCTCTAGCATCTTAAGCTTAATATAATATATAATCTGAAATGTTTTTCTAAGAGAGCAAAATATAAAAACTTATTAGTTTCTGTGACTGAAAAGTAATATTCATAAAAGTTGATTCACAAGTAGTCAAACAGTTATTAGGAATATTATTTTGATGTTAGGAAACGCTTTTTGTCGTTTGTAGACGTCCAAAAATAAGAATAGAAGATTGTCTCAGAATGCGTCATCACATTTTTCATCATTTACTACCGACGTGTTTAGCTAAAAATAACATTTATTTCTATAAATCATCAATTTTATTCACCTGATTTATCTTGTTACATCTCCTTCTTGTTACTGAGGCTAAAATAAATTGTCGTTAGAATTAAAGGAAATTATTTAAATAATTATTACTGTTGAAATTTAACATTTAAATTAAATTATAAATTTATTTCGAAATCATATGCAACAAATTAATAGTAAAAGTTTACATAAACATTTATTTAATATGTTTTTAATTTCCTAAATTTATTTATCAGAAAAAAAGTATTTCTATTTGATTTATTTATTTTTTATTTATATTAAATTAATTAAATAAAATGTAATTTTTGTTTAATATAAACTTTGACGTATTATCGAAAATTTTATTAAAATCAAAAATTAATGTAATTAAACTAAAATAATTTTTATTAATGAAAATATAATTTTATTAAATTTAAATAATAAATTTAATAAATTAATATTTAATATACTAAAAAAAATCATAACAATTTAGGAACAAAATTAATCCATTAAAAATATTTTAGGACTAAATTTCGTCGGATTAATCGTCATCTTAAGTCACTGATGAATTCTTTAATTCACCTAAAAATAAATGCGAAAATATAATAATTGCGTAATCGATTGAATGATCGCTTGTTGAAACTACGGGTTGAACATTGATTTTAGGACAACGTGTTGTAATTAGTAATGTTTTACACGACACTCTCTCCCAATAACTATCAAAATACTTACACAGAATCCTGAAAATATAAATATTAATATAAATTTACATTTTTTCCTATGTTCTGTAATATTGCTCTCACTTTTTTCGATCATATTTTTGAATTCGTTTACAGAGATGACGGCCATTATCTCCAATGTACCAATGTACATAGTACCAATTGTATCAGAAATATACCAACAATATCAGAACAAAGTGTTAAAGGTGTAATAGATTTATTACTGAATATATTTTGAATTTTAGGAAATCGTGATATTGTGTAAGCATTTTAATGTTAAGTCGGAGTCAAGGAGTCGAAGTTTAAGGATTTTTGGGGAAGTCTGTGTTGGAGTCGAAGGCTGAGTCGAAGTAGGAGTTGAGTTGGAGTTAGAGTCGTGAAACTAGTAATAAATAATAACAAATATTATAAATTGATCTAAAAACGAGTTGGAGTTGAACCATTTTAGTCAGACTCCGCAGCCCTGCTAAAATCAATTTTCAATTGACAGCCTCAACCAGTTTATTGAGAATTTTCGACTAGCGAGATTTAATTTAATAGATTACATAATCATCATTTTAACATTTATTTACAGGTGAATTACATATTTTATCATAGACCTGAAGATGACGGTTGATCCGTCGAAATATAATTTTTAATGGATGAATTTTATTTTTCATAAAAAAAATTTCATCCGGATTGAAGCTTATCAATAATTTTAAACGTTAATTTATTTCAATAAATTATTTTATTGTCAAAATATATTAAAAAAATCATAATAAAAAGAATAATACATTCCATATAGAATAAAAAAAACATTTTTTCCTACTTTTCATACTTGTATAAATAAGATTGTTGAAAGTATTTTTTACTCTTTTGTCAGAAACATAATATAAATATCAATAAATATTTACGAAATTTGATAAATTTCTATTTCAATATAAACGAAATTCAATTAGACTGAAGAAATAAAAAAAATCAAGGAAATTGATATATTAAAGAAACTGAATAACTTAATTTGTACAATGAATTGAAAATGGTTTTTTTACTGCTGCCCGGTTGTCGTGTTTCGCAAGTCGATCAGATTCTTTCCTTTTTTTGCTATATTAAACATAAGTGACCGGATAATCCATATGAGTAATTTTTACAGGAGTCGATTCGTTAGGCAATACATTTAATTGAGTGTATTCATGATCTCTACTCCCCGGTGTCTCTAGATACGGACCGTTGAGACAACTGTCTGCAGATTTATATTGGTGGTCTTGCTTTTTATTAGCATTTAGAGCAGACTCATTACTAAATTTATCCAACCAAGTAACGGACATTCTCTGTTGGTTTTTATCGTAATTCGATAACTGATGAAAGGTGAATTGCGGTTCCTCATTAATCAAATGATGCGTAGTTGAATCTTCACATTCTTCTATTGCAGTAAGGAAGTTGGGAAGAGTTATCGATTTTTTTGCTGAATTTCCTGGAAGAAACTCATTGTTTCTTTCTCTTTCATCACAGGTTTCCATGGGTTCTGAATGAATGGGAGATGTTGCAGACGTTTGATCAGAACTATCAATATTATTGTTAAGCTTCTGACAAAGACGTCTTGATAACTCAGGAGAACCTTCATTTGACCAAAGTGCATTCGGACGATAAAGAGCTGAAATTAGATGTAATAAAAGTTATTTCTTTTTCAAATATAATATAAATAAATCTCACTTGAACTTGTATAATATTTTTTAGCAAAAGTGCTATTGTTGACTCGATTGACGGGGATTCTATTCATGGACTGGCACATGGACTGGTTGTTGTTGTCCCCACTTAACTGTATTCTCAATGTTTGCTGGAAAATATTAAATAAACATAAATTAAAAAATTGAATGAAATGTTTATATATTTTTTAAATATGAAATAGAAAAAAATGAATAATTACTTTATTAATGTCATTTTTGTTTGAATTATTTGTAGAAATGAATCGGTTTTTGTCAGTAAATTAATGGAATTGAAGCGGTTTCAGTGACATATGGAAAAATGGGAATGGAAATTTCAAAATTTCACCAAAAAAAGACAATTTATTTATTTTTTTTGTTCAAATTATTTTCCCTTTTTATATATGAAATTTTGATAATGAAAGAAAAAAATTATTTTTTATTGAATTATTTATTTTTTAATTTAAATGAATTTCTTTAAAAATGATATTTTCTGAAAGATTTTCTGTAAATTAATTGTTTTTTTTATTTATATCAGAATTTTTTTTACAATTAAATTTTAATTTACTTTTAATTGAGATTTATATTTAACGGATTTGAAAAGACGAATTAACAAAAGAAATTGAAATAAAATTAATTAATAATTCCGAGATTTTTAAATTTATTTTATTAATTGCTTATATAAATTATTGAAATCATTTAATGTTAGATAAATCTTTTAATGACATATTTTTTTTGTTTTTAAGACTTTAAGAAACATAAATGTAAGAGTAAAATAAGGTAGGAAAATATAAATAATATTTTATGCAAGATATAAAACATGGCCTAATGTATAGCACAGATAAAGACATGGGAAGAATAGAGACATTTAGAAATATTCGATAGATAGGTTAACCCAAAAAACAGCTTTTTTCTTACATCGTAAATGTTTTTCAATTGTTGGCGAAAGATTCAAAAAGCTTACATAGAAATTAAAACTTCAATGAAATCAGAGATATAATTCATGTAGTTACAAATAGTCACCACCAAACGACATAGTTTTCCTAGGCCTTCTCTCTATTTGTTGAGCTAACAAGTAGTTTATAACAGGTTTGATTTTCCATGAACTTTTCTTCTTCCTCATTCAATTTAAAGGTCTGTTGTCCCCTTGACGAATCCATGATCCTCAATATGAAGTGATCACTTAAATATGTATCAAGAGATTAGAGGGTTTGTGGATTTTGCAGAATGGGATTTTGTTCCATAAAGGTTTCAGTATTTTTGTTGTGTGCGGACGGAAATTATTATGTATAATCGTCAAACTACCTTGCCAAAGAATTTGGACAACTATTTCTAGGAAACGAGTATATACCTCTGTTCATTGACTGTTATACCGTGGTCTAGCATTTCAAAATAATTGTCACTACAAAAGTTCATTGCAAAAATTATACAAATTTTTTTATTGACAATGATACGTCTAGGTTGTAAAAGTCGGTCACCATCAGGGTCTACCTATACACAAGGATTTTTTCTATGCTGACATAGGGATGGAATGTAGCCACCTCTCATCTATAACAACTACACGTCTGGGAAGCTCATTCAAAATTCTTGCACATCTTTTACCTGCGCACTCTTTTTTGTGTAAACACTCTGTTTCTGTAAGTCATCTGTTAGAATTTTTTGGACTGTTAACCAGGTTAATCCCGTGATAACTGAAAGCGTATTTATGCTTACTATTTGATAATTCTCCACCAAGTCATGTACACGAATGATATTTTCTTCTGTTCTTGCATTTCTCGGTCTTCCTGACCCTAGAACCCTTGTGATTTCTTTTTTATTCCTTTGAGAAGGTTTGGACTGCTCTCCTCGATAAGACATTCTCTTTACACTATGCAGCAACTAAAAGAAAATGTAATACTGTAGCTTTATAATCACTCTTTCGTAATGTCGTAATGAAGAAATTCATGTGTTTTGTATTAGGTTTTATATTTACATTTAATATAGAAAATTGAAGAAAACAATTAAAAAACATCAATACAAATAAATAAACTATAAAATCAATAAATGACAAATCTAATCAAATTCAATTTATATAGCACAAATTAGACACGAAAATTAATAAATCATTAAAAATAAAAATAAAATATAAAAATAAATAAAAAAATCTTAAACATTCAAATTTGTTTTTTATCTCATTATTTCTCGTTAGATTTTTTAAAATTTTTTTTATTTGTATTGGAGCCACCTCCCAGTTGTATTGCTGAAGCACTGACGCATCTTCCAATTTATAATACAACGCGTTTCAGAAGTAATGGAACAATTCATTCTACTAATAAATATGTTATTATTAAATATTTTAAACGTTTCTGTAGATTTTGTTTGTTTAAGGCTAAAGTTTTATTATTTCTCGTCGACACTTTAATATATGTAAATACAGTTTCGATAATAGACATTTTCTTAATAAAAGAAGTATCCAAGTTTTGTGCAATGCAACTATTTCGAAATGAAATCCATCAAACATGTTAAGAAAAACTTTTTAATCAACAATTTTTTAAGTTCATCAGTCTATCAGTGGACAACCCTTGTTATAGTAAGTCTGAGATTATACAACAGGACTTTTATCAATCATAAAACTATCAGAATCGTATCGTAAAATCGAGTTCATCACTGAACCCAGAGTGAATATTGATATTAGTACTGTCAAACTGTTAATAAATTATACTGTTAATCAATCCTCAGACTAAACAATCTATTGTTTGGAATTCGAAACGTTAGTCCCACATAATCTTTTGTTATAAAAGACTTTCTCCAAATCTCTTCCATCTTCTTTTTATATTTTTACATTTAAACATTCTTTTTCTCCTTCCAATTGTAATTAATAGATAATATATAATAATAATTCAACTAATTTGGTATTTCATTATTTCATATATATATATATAAGTAAGCTTAGAAAATTAATTAAAGTTTTGTCAGGTCTGTTAAACATTTTCATTTCATCTTCTCTATAAACTCCAACTATCTAATGGTAAATTCCAATGGTTTTTTTTGTATTGAAAATGTTTTACATATCAATTAGTTTTGGGGCCTTAAAATGCTCAAAATGATAAACATTGTGGTCCAAAACAAACTTAGGTACGTTCTCTTCGACGTTGCACTTTGTAGGGACCAAAAATTATATTAATATTTATAAATATATTTATAAATCAAAATCCAATATTATTTATATCAAAAACAGTTCCAAACAAATTGTAATTACTTTTGATAATTACAATTTGTTTAAATTTTTTATTTTTCTGATAAAAAATACACAAATTCAAAATAATCGACTGTCTTATTTCACGGAATTAAAACATAAATTATATTCGAAAATCCCAATACGATTGTCGTTGTTCGTTGATGTAATTGAGCATTTAAACACGCTTCTTCCATCCTCATTCACAATAAATCTCCATCTCTCGGAACACTGGCTCGACCGGAAAAAATCTCCCAACAAAAATCTGCTGCCACCGGCAAAACAAATCGGAATGATGGCAAGCACCTAAAACGACCGATTGACGCTCAACAACGAGATCGAGTTCTGCAACAGAATATTGACTGTTGATTGGGGTTCCGTGAAAGTCACTGCGACTGGATCATTGTAGATTGCGACCACTAGATCCAATCCCATCGATTGACGCTCAAATAGTCATCAGCTGATATCGCAGTGAATCGCGGCTTACTCATGTACGGCACGATTGAGTCCGTCCAGGGTAAATGATGCATTTTCCGCACAATCATCGCCTTTCTTCTAAGTCGTCAACTCAACTAAATCCGAACCGACAAACACCAAATTTTCGAAACACCGAATTTTGGTTATAATACATGTATGTTAATACTTAAAAAATTGTCATATTATATGATTCATATAATATTTGTATCACAATCAAGTTTAACAAAGGTTTTAAAACTGATTGAATAATTTTTCTTATGTTTTTCTGGAAATCAAAATCTTTAAATTGTGAAGTAAGAAATGATCACGGAGAAAGACGAAAATTGCAAAAAAAGAACTATATAATTTTAGGACGGCAATCAAGACATTTCAATAAAGAACACCAAAGAACTGAAAAATATGAGGAATAAATACATTTAAACAAGTCAGCGGTAGAAACCCGGTTGAAATATAGAAGCAATTCAGTTTGGCAATTTCGAAGAAGATCCTGTTCAAAGTTTCAATTACCCTAAATTCGAGCAAGAAGAAAAATTATATGTACAAGATTTGCCAAAGGAGAGCGTATAGTCTCTCATTTTGTGGAACTCTCTAAAGGTCTTAATACTCAATACCCCTGTCGAAAGAGTGACAGTTTGAAATTTCAAAGATTATTATTTGTCTTTTAAGCAATATATTCTTAAATATAAAAACAAAAATCCTTCACAAATTTGATTAAAGCAAAATATATAATATAAATAAATAATTGTTTTAGTCAGTTTTGCTGAACAAATTTGTAATTGAAACTTTTTATTATAACAAAAAAGTCAAATGTTTTTAAGTTAAGCGATTATTTTTTTAATATTTTCTTTATGGCTTCTTTTATGCATTCTCTTTTATATTTTAATTTAATTACAATAAAAATTTTTTCCAAAAATTAAATTCTCTTTCTTTGGTATTAAATGCCATTAAAAAATTACTTTTATACCGACTCAAAAGAATATTTCGATTTATATTTTCCTTAGAGAAAACAAGGAAAAAATCGAATACATAGATTTTTTTGTAATATTTTCCTTAAAGTCCCCCCTTTATTTTTGATCTTTTTCTACATTCCCTTTATAGGTAGTAAAAGAATTTTTAAAAATGAAAAATCCCAAACAGACGTTAAAAAATCCTTTTCAAAAGTATTTTAATTTAGTTTTATTGAAATAAAAAAAATAAGAATTTAATTTATTTTTCCACAAAAATTGTAATATTCTTCAACACGAATTTCAGAAATGACATTTTTTGCCCATTATTTAAAAAAGTAAATTATTTCAACTGTTACGAATTGTAGAAACAGGAAAACTTCCAAGGGAATTTTTTTAATGACTTAATTCAATAGCATTTTTTGTAATTTTCATAGGGAAAAAACATTAGATAGAAAAAATTGAATTTAATTTATTTGAAAAAAAATCCATTTTTGTATAACAAATTTCAGGATTTCTTTAACAGACTCTTTATATTTTTATACCCTTTTATACATTATTTTAATCGAATATTTCCGGAGTGTTTTTCTTCTTGTTCTTCAACTTTAAGTAACATTCGATAACTGATAAATTTGATAAATAATGGCAAGTTAGTTTTATAAATTAAAAACACCATTTTATAATATATTATATTGAAATATAATTCAACGGAATATCCGCCATAATCAAGAACTTGTGATTCTAGCTATCAAACTTTTATATGTCCAATGATAGTTAAGATTAATTACTCAATTTCTCTTTCACGCAGACACTTTCAACAAAGTCGATGAGTCACATGAGTCGCTGGATTAATTAATTATTAATGCCTCTCGCGTGACTCTTTCCAGTTAATTTTTAAAAGTACTTCGTCATATTTTAAAATTATTTATTTCAACAATAGTTTTATAATACATTTTATGTTCAGCAATATTACTACGACCACTTAATGTCCCATGCTCACGAACCCGTTTACAAAATGACGAACCATTTGTTCAATGTATTATTGCACCCATTACACTCAAATTTATAAACAAGATCAAAGCATAAACTCAAAAAAGTTTTCGATTTCTTATTAAACATTCTGTATTTTATATGTTTTAGATACGATTTTAAAATTTAAATTATTAGTATTAATTGATTTTAAAATAAAAATTTTGAATATTTTAAAACCTTCAGAATAAGAAACAGTTAATGTGTAACCAAAATCAAGTCTCTCATTAGTTTCTTTATAAGGTTTTAAAATCATCCTTTCATTCAATTATTTTATTTACAACATCTTTAAATAATTTATCTAGTTCATTTCTCAAGGATATTTTGAATAGCCATTCTTATGTAAAAGTTCACTCAACTGGTCTAAACTAGAAGTAACGTAATATTAACCCTTTAATCATTTTACGATTTTACTTAGGTTCACAAAAACGGTTGGGAGATGTACACAGCCCCGTATCAGTTTTCTGTCTATAGATCTCTGTTTCATAACGACAAAATGTAGAATCTGAAGTTCCATCGAAAAATAAAATATTTTATAATAAAATTGCATTTATTAACTTATAATATTCGATTATTATTTATTAATATTTTTTCTATAAGCGATTAATTGAAATTTATTTCTGTAATTTATTTATGCGACATTCGTTTTCCAATCATTAATAATTAGAAATAATTTGGGAAATTAATTATTGATTGTGGAGTCTGTGAATCAGAGATTCTGAAAGAAAGATTTTATGAATCATTTCGTTTTATCAATTTTAAGTCTCGATAACTCATTAACTGATAGAGATTAAAACAAAATATTAACTGAGAAAATAATTAATAATTTTTACATCAGTCAAATAATCATTGGACAAATCGAACATTTGACTTGATCCGGCACTTTGTCCCAGATATGTGGAAATGGTTTGACTTCTTTTCGGTCCGGGATATGGAGGACAAATGTCATTGATGGGGGAACAAGAATGACCTGGATTAAAACAAATATTACAACTAGCTAAATGTTTCATAAAAATGATATTTTATTCTTTTAAAACGACACAAATCTACATCATAACATGCAATTATGACCTTTTCTCAGGTTTCTTGAAATAGAAAATTTTTTAACACAAAAATATATTAGACAGAAGTCATCAACCTAGGGCTAACTATCGAATGTTTATTACTTACAAAGATATATTATATATTTTTAGATAGTTTATTTATTTTAACAATTCCAATATTATTTTTAGATTACTATTCCTTTTTTAAAGCAATCATTTTATCACTTTTCAAGACAAAATCGTGTCTTTGGAAAACCGTTGTTTATAGATTCTATATTGAAAGTTGAAGTCATAACATCAAAATTTTATTAATATAACACAATTGTAAGAGGATTTCATAATAAATACTAAAGAAGACTTAATACAAAATATCGTATTTTCATGAACATAACCCGCATAATTTTTTCCTCGCCAGGGGCATTTAGAGTATGTAAAATCACATATTATCCACTGTTTATCATCGTGAAATGTTATTTGTTATTGTGTTAATTATTTTTAGTATACACCACCTATTTTTATAGCATGCTAGTAGCGTGGGGCGTAGATAAAATCAGTAATGAACCGCGTGTTATATGCGTGAAAATACGGTAAATATTTATAATTTAAAAAACTACACGTTTGTCAATATTATTTAAACAACTTCAAGGGATTGATTTGAATATTCTGGATCCGTTATCGTAATCTAAAACTTCCAATAATCCCCCTGAGGGATTATTGTATTTTTTTAAAAGTAGTTGGAAAAACAAGGTCATGGGGGATTACTAGAAATTTTTAAAAATCAAAAAAATGTTTTAAAAAATCAAATTTATTCATCAATTTCTGAATAGCTAGATCCTCAATAGTCCTCACCATGTGTTAGGGGTTCTTTTTGGTGAACTGTAAATTTTTGATATTTTTAAATTAAAAATCATATATATATATATATATATGAGATAAATTAAAATAATGTTTTACTAATTAAAATGAAATAACTTTTTATATTTAGAATTTTAAAATCTGGTTTATGTAACTGATATATTGTTCCTCAATAATTTTTTTGAATAATGAAAGTTGTATTAGAAATAAAGTTTTATGTAAATGACAACGTCTTTTTTTCTTTTACACAAACCTTTTTTGCATAGATATAATGAAGTATATAAATACAAATAATTAATATATTCGAAAACAGTTTCGATTGGACTTACGTAAGTGATTACATAATCATTCATTTTTTATTATACATTTATCATTTCTTTTACTTGGGAATTTCCAAAATTATTTTTCAACATTGTTTTATTATTTTTTTAAAAATCTTAAAACTTAACTTTTCATTTTTGTTATTATAAAATTTCATTTTAATCATTTTTCATTTCATTTATAATTATGTTTTAATAATAAAACGATCATTTTAGAAATTAATTTAAAATATTAGGTTGATCGAAAAATAATGGCGGTTTTGGGACAAAAACTTAAAAGACTTGCAAATTCACAGAAACAAAAGTTTATTAATCAAAGTATGAACCGTTGGCATCAATACATTTTTGCCAACGAGAAACTAGTTGTTTTATTCCATCAGTATAAATGCATCGGCTCTCGAAGCGACGAATTCTTGGAAGGCATTTTGAGCATTATTTTGGTTTTTGAAATTTTGTTCACGTAGGAAGTTGTACAAATGCCTGAAAAAGTAGAAGTCCGTTGGCGAGAGGTCTGGTGAATATGGTGGATGAAGCAGGGTTTCATAGCCCAACTCATTAAGCTTTTGAAGA
>MQRK01233430.1:0-17297 GCA_001938485.1 Girardia tigrina | reverse complement strand
TTCCATTATTAATTTAGCACCGTAAATATTCTAAAAAATAACAGCAATATGTTAATAATGGCTATAGGAATATACAGCTAGGCATAAGATTTCAAATAATATCAACACTAATGCATTTAAACTTATATACATATCAAAGTAGATAAACAAAGTATAAAGCTCAAAAACCGCCATTATTTTTCGACCAACCTAATATTTTCATGCTAAAATTCTTCGATGTATTAAAAAGACATATTTTTTAAATATTTTGAATATTCCTTTGAGAGATATTAAATACTAAAATTCAAAAATTTATTTGAGCTCCCCAAATTCCTAACAATCATTAATCGTTACTCATCATTTAACAGTGTCAGTGAACTGGAAAGTCACTCAATATTATTGATGTTTCATCTTAAAGTAAAATATCTGTCTTGTAAAATATATGTTTAAAACCTTTGAACATGCACTAAATTTTGAAGTTTATTAGACAAACTAATGTGTACTTTTTGGAAAGAATTAATTAAAAGACAAGTTTGGTGGGGCTTTTTTGGAAAAAGCTAACAGTTTTAATTTCGAGAAAATTCGAATCTGATAAAATAATGTAATAATGTCGTGAAGCCTATGCGAATCTAAATCAATCAAAGCCTATTACTTAAATGTTGATTAGAATACTAGAAAAAATAGGTTAAAAACGAATAAAAATCAGAAATGCGTACAGAAATTACAGATAGAAAATCGATTTAAGTTGAAAGAATTGCTCTTAAATTGAAGAAAATCATCAAAAAATACTTCGTTTAGAAGTTACATGTTAGATCGGAGGTCATCTAAACATTAAATTCCAAAAAATCATATTAAAAATGAGTTAAATACCTTGTCCACAAACATTCATGCCGACATTGTTTTTGGGTTTTACAAAGCTTTTGGTAGCAAAAGTTAGAAATTCAAAGGAAAGTATAATAAAAAGGATGTCCGAAATGAAAATTAAAAATAAAATTTTGAATTGAAATTTTTAATTCCGATTTCAATAAATTATATATTCATATTTACATTAAAAAAGTAATTACTGTTAAAAATTAAAAAGGAAAAAAAATATTTAAAATTAATTTATTTAATTTAAAGAAAATTTATATGTAATTTGATTAAAAAGAAAACTTTATAAAATAAGGTTTATATTATGTAAAGAATTGCATTTGTTTAAATGTTTTAGTTATTATGAGAAATTTTGGAAACTAATAAATTATTGATTATTACTGTATCGATCAAATTATTATCGTTTAGATTATTAAATTAAAATGTTGATGATAACAGTGGATAATAAACAACATCAAACCGATACATATACTATCATATTTACCAAGGACGTTTGTCCGTTTACTATTAAAGATAGGAATGCCTTTGTATTAAAAGCAATGGACATAAATAAAAATTGAAAAGCATGACATTTCAAGCTGTTAAAGATGACGATAAAAAAATTTTGATTAGTCGTTATGAATTAAATACGAATTCAGGCTTGGAACTGATGAATATTTGTATAAAAGAAGTAGAACGACGACGTTTTCAGTTGGGCGTAAAAAAGCGTTCGGAAGAGAAAAATAAAATGAAAGTGATGTTTAATGAGTTAAAAAATGATACATATTCGGTGGGGTACGGCAAGAATATTGCGAGTGGCAGTACAGCGGGCGCTATGTCTCTATCTTTCGTTTACTCCCTCAACAACGCACGAACTCGGCTTGCTAACGACACCAAGAGCAACAAATTGGGGGCCACATCCTCATGGGCCCGGATGCTTGCACTCAACTCACGCAACAACAGTAATTTTAAAGAGTTTTCAAAATATGAAGAGATAAAAGTATCTGCATGAAATTTTGCAGTAATTTTCGCGAAGCTCTAGTAACCCTCTCATAGAGATGTTCTCTAAATTTACATTTTAAAACTCATTTGAAAGGCAGGTAGATATTAAGTATGTATTAATTAAAAACGTAATGGGCAAATGCATCAAAGATGCTGTTTTTCTGAATTTGGATTAATAGAAGTCACTTCGGAACAAGACACAATCATTTTAGAAAATTAAACCTTTTTAATATCAAATAATTGTTTAAATTTATGTATGGAAAATTTTAATGTAAAATTAGGTTATTTCATTATAATATGTCATTAAATCTGATGAGTCAATATGAATGGAGTTCATTGTGTAATTATCGATAGCGACAATATCAACGCGTTTGTTGTCGCACGAATAGAACGCTTTGCACCATTGACATTCAATAATCAATATCGAATATAATTATCATTAATTCATTCACTAAATCGTCGACTTTCCATTTGACTAATGAAAGCGAGCACATATAAATTGGTAAAGTAATTCGATAATATTTCAATTTGCGCTTTATTTCTGCCATTAATCGATTTTTCTTAAACCTCATTTCACCCTTTTCATCGATATATTTGGCCTCAGTGCCATTTGCGAAAAGCCGAAATCAAATCATCAATCGACGATCATTTCGTACATTCATCGTACAAAATTGTCCTCTTTTTAATCAAAATTTCATCAAAAAAATTGAAACTCCAGGAAATTTATGATACTCATAATTAAAGACACTGCAGTTTAAGGAAAATTCGAAAGAGAATTATTCTTTATTTTTCAATGAAAATCGAAACTGAGAATTACACAAACCGATTTAATTGAAACAATAAAACAAAGGTGTACATTAAATCAATTTAATCATTAAATTCTTAAAAATTACTTGTTCACATAAAAACTATTTCGGTAATTAAATTTTTCAAATCACATTTTTTTAAGAAATATTTTTTAACGTTACTTTCTTTTATTATTATTTACAATAAAAGTCTATGTTCAAATTGAATAAAATTGTCAGAGATTGACATTCATATAATAATTCAAATCGAATAATTTTATTGTTCAATTATTTCTGAGAGGAGGTTGAGAGGAAGAAAGGAATGAGAATTCAAACTTTATAAATAAAATAATGGAAATGTATAATAACAATAACAATTTTGAATTCCGAACTACATATATATATATATATATATATATATATATATATATATATATGTCATTTTTGAATCGAACAATTTATTTTATTTGAATCAACAAAAAATTGTATTATTTGAGTCGAACTTAATTCATTAACGAGACTTCAAAATAAATGAGAATTTGTCTGAACCATAATCAAAAATTGGTATACCACGAAATTGTCGAGCATCAAATCTGCTTTGTCTCTACTACCACAGTCTGGTGGTTGGGGCAACCTGTAGATCATATGGAACAAACTTTATGAAAAATGATGTTGTAAATTATACTATTCAGTGGGCTGTTTAAAATACAAAATTTCATGATTGTTTAATTCCTTCATGGGGAAGTTTACAGACTACTTCTCATTGCCGCCAAATTACAAAATATCATTCGTGCTTCTTAATATCAAATATGTCTATCAAATTAAAAATTTGACTGTTGTGATTTAATATTATATTCATTTTTTTAAATTTGTTATTTTATCATGGATGTTAAAGGTTTATGATGTTTACGTCAAAAGATTAAAATGAATAAGTTTATCTTCAAGTCTTTTATAGAAAATGCAAGTTAATAATCACAATAATTGTAGTAATATGTCTTATTATTTTTTTAAAAAAAGAAATATACTTTCTTAAGACAATATTTTTATCTGATGTAGAAGTCCAAGTTGTTATATTGGAAGGTTGTGTGATCTGTTAGTGAAGTCAATTAAAACAAATAAATGTTTATACTTTGATTGACATATTTAAATAAATGATTTTATCAAAATTATTTCACTCGTTCTGATTTTTACAGTTTGATTATATTTTTTATTCCCTTTTAGATTGTGTTGTCAGTTACTCGAATAAATATATTGTTTTGTTTAAATGTATTGGAAAAAGCCGAAGAATTTGTTTAGAAAAAGTAATGTTGTAACAATGTTTTTTCGAAGATTTTCTGCTTTATTTCAATTTAATAATGACTTTTTTATTATGACCAGGTCACTGTTTTAATCTCCGCATGTTAGCTTCATGCCCCTGACCCTTTCTATCAAGCGCATTTACCAGTGATCCGAATCTGTGGTTCCTCTCGTATTGAACAGAATTACTATTGTAATGACAATTTATATAATAGGATAATACTATTGTCTCACGGTGGTCTAAACCCACTTCATGTTCCCTATTATTGCTTTATGTTCAGTGTCTTGAATAGTAATACATAATTTGTAGTAAGAAAAATGATTCAGGAAATTAGTATAAACGAAAGTCCAAAACGTATTACAAAAATCTACAAGCGACATCCTTAATAATTTATAATTAATCAAATACACGTTCCTAGATTTTTATCGTTTTATCCATGGACAGTGAATAATTAATAAAATGTTATCTGATCAACATTTCCTCGACATTAACGTCGGTCGAAATTTTTGTATTATAAATCACGAATGTTTATTTAATGAGTAACCGAATTTTTATCAAAGATATCGAATTTATATCGAATTAAATGAACAATTTAGAAAATTTTCCGAAGAAAATGTATAAGTTTAAAGGTAGTTTTAGGTATTTTGTGATCTAGATTAGTGATCTCCAACCGCCGGTCCGCGGACCGGCATCGGTCCGCAGTAGAATTATACCGGACCGTGTAAAATATTTTTGACATTTTGAAATTTAAATCAAAATATAAAATTAGCAAAATTATAACTAAAGACAAGAATTCAGTTCAAAGTAGAAAAATCATTTCAAAGTAATAAATCTCAAGTCAAAGTAAATAAAATAAAAAATCAATTCAAATTCTAAGTCTCAATTTAAATTGAAAACCCTATAATTATAAATTTTATTGATAATTGTTTGAATTAATGTAATTAATTTAGAATTTAAATTGTTTATTTTTACATTTTCAAATATAGGGTTCGAAAGTGTTACAGAATGAAACAGCAAAAGATTAAAAGCTTTTTTAAGCGCGAGCTTCATCAAAATGAATTATGTAGTACTGATACAAGTGCTGAATTTCTGCGGAGTTCATTGGCTTCTGATGTTCAGGTGACAAAGCAATCATACAATGATGGTAGTGAAATTCATACAAGAAAGAAGCTGAGACAAAGTTTTGTTCGAAATTATGATAAGGAGTACCTGAAGTTTGGTTTCATTATGACACTAGGAAGTGAGATTTTACCTCGACTACTTTGCGTCATTTGTTCTGAGATGTGGTTCAATGATGCCAAGAAGCCATGAAAGCTTATACGACATTTGAATACGAAGCACTGAGATCTTACAATGAAACCACTGTCATTTGTTGAGCGACTCCGTAGAGATTTGGATAATCAGTCAATATCTGTGATGAAAGCTAAGACTGGTCATAAATCTCTCCTGCAAAGGTTGCTTACTTGGCTGATATATTCTCAATTGTCAATAATTTCAACTTGTCTCTCCTAGGAAGGATGACGAATATTTTCAATCTTTGGAATAAGGTGGAAGGATTAAAAAATAAACTGTTATTGTAGAAGCAGTTCTTAACAAAACAAGAATTGCCGATGCTTACCATTCTGGATGACTATTTGATATCTACTGACTTGAACCGAACATTTATTTGCAATGCAGTAAGTCAGCATCTGTAGGCATTGGTTAAATACTTTGACCAGTATTACCCTGAAGATGAAGATCCTCGCACTTAGAACGTTTGACTATGTGATTCATTTAAAGCAGAGATTAACTCCATGAAACTTACATCAAAAGAGAAGGTTAATTGCATTGAATTGTTGGCTGAGTTCATCTTAGAAACAAATTTTAAATCAATGCTTTTGACACAGTTCTGGATATCTGTGAGGGAAGAGTATCCGATTCTCAATGGAAAGGCTATGAAGCTTTTTATTAGTTTTGCAACAACATACCTTTGTGAAAATACGTTTTCTTTCATGACGGTTATTAAAACCAAATATCGAAACCGACTTCAAGTAAATGCTGCTCTGTGTCTATCTAAAACATCGTCACAGCCACTCCTTGAGAAGATTTTAAATAAAAAGCAGCAACAGATTTTACATTGAATCGATCTGATTGTAGTGTATTGTCCCACAGTAATGTTTAAATAAAATTTATGTTAAATTTATTTAATTTATGTCTATATAATATCTATATAATATGCATCAAGTAATATATTAAATACATGCTGACCGATCCGTAAAGAAATTAAGATAATTTTACCGGTCCGCTATCAAAAAAGGTTGGGAATCGCTAATCTAGATCATTAATGAGCCAGATTCTGAATGATTCCTGGCGCAGAAGTTAATATTATCAGATCAATTTTATATTTTTTTCTGTAAAATTAGTCCATTCATATTAAAAAAAATCATTCATAAGTATAATAGTAAAATAATAAAGATATTTAATGAGATGTCCGTCAATCATGTTGTGAAATTCTTAGTTACTCATAATAAATATTTTTGGAACTAAAGTTGCTGAACATGTTGATCAATGGACTAATAAGTTCTGTCAAAATTTTACTGATACTACCTACATCTTGGTCAGAGTCTATTTAAATTTTTGCTGTTTAAACACAAACAAGTGAACACTCATTTCTCAACATATAAGCCTTTTCATCCAAGCAATTATTCTAGCGGCAAAGAAGTACGACGAATGCCATTTTGAAGAAATTTGGGTCAAGTGAATTCATAATTTGCTCCATTTTTTCCTTCAGTGCAATCGATTTTTGAATAAGGAAATCGAATGCGGAAGTGCGTCTTTTGGCCAGAATCATTCTTACCCCAGTCAGTCCAATCATCATGTTCTTATTCGGGATCCTGTCGCGTTTGGTCTTCTTGAGAACTGTCCTCATGCAGTAATAATGAAAGGCTTGAAACAGTTCAACGTCCTTCTCAAGCGTTGCCACTGCCATAATAGACCACAAGGAAAATTCAAACAGTTTCAAACAGTTTCTCTTCAATATTATTTGGATATAGTTAATCTGAATTGCAAGTTGCAATTCTTTAAGCTTCGGCATTCAATTTCGTATTCGTTGATTAATATCCCGGTTGCAGCTACCACTAGTGCTCAAAATACTTCCGAGATAACAGAATTCTTTCACCCATTCTATGACCTTCTCACCCCATTTGACTTGTGATATTCCAGAGCCTTATTTGTCAGTAAGGCACATAACTTTTGTGTACAATATTAACCATTTTAAATGGTTTGTTATTTCCCTTTTGAATGTTTATAAAAGGGTGGTGATGTTTGATAAATAATTACTCATGAATCTGTCTTTCAGAATGCCTATCAAAATTTGAAGTCATAATTATATATGTAAGATTACATACTAACTTCTCTCAAATATATTTTTACATTAACAAAAATCATTTTCCTCCACCAATTATTGGGGTAAACCAAAAGTCTTTTTGTATTTTCTTCGTCTTTTTGTTCAATTGTTTCTTATTACCAAATAAAGATATTTTATATACATGTGTTATATGTTTTTAAAGCTCATGAACTGCTCTATCCAAATATATATTAAAACTTCTAATTAGTCGTTAATATAATTTTTATGGTCTTTTAGAAAAATCATAGAAAATTTTGAAATTCGTATTCTTTTACGCTATTAATGTAAACAGGACTTAAACGCAACTGCAGTAACAAAGAAGATATGCCAAGTTGAAGGCGATAATGTGGTCTCAAATCATACTGCACAAAATTGGTTCAAAAGGTTCAACGAAGGCGACATTAACCTCGGATACATTGCACGTTCAGGCCGACATATCACCGTAGATTTCGGAGCAATTCGTGAATCCATCGAGACAAATCCGTCAATAAGTACTCGATGATTGTCGGCCGAACTCGATATTCCTAAAACATCCATTGTACGACACCTTCACGCTCTTGGCAAGGGATGTCGAGAAGTACCTCATGAATTGACACAAATTCAAGCCGAAAAGCGTTTCGAAACTTGTCAAAAATTGCTTGAAAATCCGCGTGATGACCGTTTCATCCGTCGAATTGTAACTTGCGATGAAAAGTGGGTTTACTTCAGTAATCCAGACCAACAAAATCAATGGTTGGACTCCGAACAAATGGCGAAACCGGTAGCGAAACGAGATCGTTTCTCAAGAAAGGCACTTTTGTGTGTTTGGTGGAATTTCGAAGGCGTGATTCACTTCGAGCTGGTTCCAAATGGTCGTACCATCGACGCTGACCATTACTGCTCCCAACTTGATCGAATGTATGCGGCACTTGGCGAGAAATACCCCGCTTTGATCAATCGAAAGCGAGTTCTTCTACAACAGGACAATGCAAAACTGCACACCGCCAAACAAACAAAGGAAAAATCCAAAATCTCGACGCCTTTGAACTTCTTCCACACCCAGCGTATAGTCCGGATCTTGCGCCATCCGACTATCATCTTTTCAGCTCTATGGCACACTTTCTTCGTGGTCGCAGCTTCAATCATCTGGCCGAGGTCGAAAACGGGTGTCACCAGTTCTTCGCTTCTAAGAACAAGGATTGGTACCGCAGCCGCATCGCACAACTTGCCCATAGATGGGTTCAAGCTATAGATTCAAATGGCCTTTACTTTGAAACTTAAATGTTTTTTATTTGTTGTAGAATTATGTTTCAATTTTTAATAAAAAATACGAAAAGACTTTTGGTTCACCCTAATATTTATTAAATAGTCATAATAAGTGTATTTGCAAATAAATTTTAATAAATATTAAAATCGCGATTTTCTTCTTAGATATTGGCAATTGTAAAATTGTTCCCATTAGTTTTAATCTAAATGACATTCCAAAAGCTCAACAGTAATCCTATTACGAGAGAGTAATTATATGTTATTTGATTTACTTAATATAAAATTAATAATTAATTATTTATAAAATAAAATTTTTTTAAAACATATTCAAGTGTAATTTGAGAGACATTCGAAAATCATTTATCACATATCGTTCTCTGCTTCTGACACGAGATAATGAAGAAAACGATATCTTTAATTACAGTTTGGCATGTCTTTATAAATCAAATGTACTGTCAAGATGGAGACAGACAAGGAGAGATCATCACAAAAGACAATCTTCCTTTCTTACTGAGATCATATAATTAAAGAAAATTATGTCTAAGAAGCTTCACTGATTCATTTATAATGTTTTTTTAAAAAATTGTTATGTCGTTTATAATTTAAATAACATGTATGTGATAAATAATATTAGGTTGAGTCGTATATTTGTTCCGGTTTTTACAAACATTTCTTTCACCAGAACAATAAAAGTAACAAAAATTAATCAAAAATGTGTCCTCCATCGTTAAGTATGACTTGTTCCTATTTTGTCTTTAGTTTTTCTATTTCTTTCTTATGAAATGTTATTTGTTTAAGACTGGAAGAAATCTCAATATGTATCATTTACTACCTCTTCAAAATTGATTTTTTCTTTTTAAATGGTTTTGCAAGGAACTTTAAAATGGTCATATGTTGAAGCCAGGTTGTGAGAGTTTGGTGGATGAGGTGAAATGGACCAAAGTAGTTCAATAATTTTTCATGAGTCACTCTTGATGGCTGTTGCTTAACATCAGCACGCAGCAAGATGACATTTTATGGTTATCCAGGATTTTTCTAACAGTTTCTCTTGAGCTCTTTGTAATTTTTGAACAAACGCATTTCCAGTAACTCTTTCGTTTTGATTTAAGAACTCATAGTGAACGATGCATTGGCGATTCAAACAGCTTAATTTTTCCACTGAATCTTTGCTTTAGGATTTCATATTGGGGGTTGATTCATTTTTTTGCGGACAGTATTTTCATAAGGAATCTACTCTTCTTTGCTGATAATAATCCAATCCAAAATAGATTTTTTTTATAGAGAGAGGTAATATGTTGCAATCAACTTTCTATCCATTCTATTTGGTTTACTGAGTAGTATTGGGTACCAATACTTCCAACTTGTTGACTTTACTTAACTTATATATATATATATATATATATATATATGGTGAAAAATAGTTGATTGTAATGTATTGACGTTCTCAGATAACTCTCTTGTTGTTTTTAAATGTCATCATCGAAGTAAGTAGGGTGACCACTCTTTGATTAATCATTCAATTTATAGAATGAAATTCGACAAACCAATTTTGAACTGTGCAATTGATTACCATAAAAAATGTATAATGTTTTAGTTGTCTTGCAGCGTATTTGCCTTGTTTTAATTTTCGAAGAATCTCATAGAGAAAGTGAATATGTTTTCCATTTTGAAGGTATAAAAATAAAATAACACAACTTCTACAATACTATATTAATGTTTAAATACTAACCAGACTTCTGTCTGAGCAATGAAACAAAATATCCTCTCCCTGAATTACGTATTGTGTACATGACAAAAAATAAAGATCAGTACTCACTGTGATGAGTGACGTACAGCGCATTTTATCTTTTTCTAAATAGTTTTTTACTTCAAATATTTTATTATACTACGAATGGTATATAATGCTGCAATGGTTTATTATACTGTGATTGGTATTTTATGCTGTGAATAGTGTATTATACTGCGATTGGTCTATGAAATGGTTAATATGATGGAGACATTAGTATTTTACGAAAAGCCAGTTTAATAAAATACATAAAAGTTTCTTTAAAGGTTCAGCCTAAAAGACAACTTTGACAAAAAAACACAAGATTTGATTTATGAATTTTTTATTTTTCCTTTTCTTTTCACAAATACATTTGTTAATAACTAGACATCGAAAACTCTTACAACAAATGGCTGATGAAAGCTGTCGTAGCACTCGTAGATGAAGACTTCTGTCCGATATTTCTTCAATCTCCTGAAAACTGAAAAAAAACTGTGCGGATTGCTGTTGACAAGACCTAGTCTATGAGGTCTTGGACGCACCTGGTACCTGTAATTTGCTGTGATAAACACATACATACATATACGGACATGATGAATACAATAGCGCATTTTTTTCATATGAAATTATTACTTTTTCCCGATGATTCCCGGGAAGAATTCGCCGACATCAAACTACTTGAGGATGTAACAGTCAGCTAGTGGAAAGTTTGATAAGTACGAGGAGTTAAACACATTTTGACCTGATAATTCTTAAATTTTCTGTCACTTATTTTCGAAATGTGTGATTTGATATTGTTGGGAAGAAGGATATGATCCTGATATTGACCATTGATGGATGTTGCTGGCACTATCTGTAGATCTTTTAGATAATTTCCTCTATTGTCATGGTTTGGTCTTGTAAAAGAACGTTTTGGTAGATCATTCCACTGGCCTAACACCATGCTGAACCCATAGTATTTTTAGGTAGCTTTTCCCCTTTGGAATGGCCTGAGATGCTTATGAGTATATAATTACTGTTACAAAATTGTCTTAGCAATCCTAACAAAGTTAACTTCTTGTCACACTCGAATATTCAATTAAAATTTTGGTTGTTGTGGTTTCTCAAAAACAATTAATAAGAAAAATAAAAATAAGTCAACTCTATTTTCAGATTTCTTAACCTTTCAAATGTGTTTTAATATTAATGTAACTACTGCATAATTCTTCCACAATTTTCTAGCCGTACGGGATGGATACATTACATTAGGGTCTTCAGATCTTTGTCCTTCATTAATTTAATTCGCACGTTATAGTGTGAATCTTCAAGGCTGAATTGTTTAAACCATAAATGAATTTATCTTTTTTATCAATAATATTTATTGTAACTTATATTTATGGCATATTTTAATTTGAAGGGGAAATCAACCTTCTAATTTTCCTGTACGAACTTATCGAGTCGTGACAAAGGGTATATAAATGTAACATTAAAAAGTTGTTTTATTAATAAATAATTTTAATTGAAAAAATGGTAAATTAAATTAATTGATTTACATATAAAATTATATTATTTATTAATTTTGTTTTTAATAAAATCTTCTGTAGTTAACATTAAATCGTGAAAGATTTTCAATTTATTTGAATATTTATGTTTTACGCTTACATATTTAAAATTTGGGAAACAGCTTTCGTATTATACTTTTTTCTAAAAAATCGAATTCATTTATATAATTAGAAATTTAAAAAATAATGGCAAATTTTTATTAAAATCAAGAACGCGATAGAAAAAATCAAATTTAATTGCAATATATTTCGGTGGATTTTCCACCATCTTCAGGCTGAATTAACAACAATTTCGCTGTCTTATATATAGCAAATTGATGATTAATAATAATAACTTGCATAATAACTAATTAAATATTTTCAACAAATTGGAAGAGATAATTTTATAAACATTTATATAATTATTGTGTATTTATTTTTTAAATTGATACTGTGAGGAATATTTTACATTGTTTGAATGTGTAAATGTAGTGATGCTGTATGTTGATTTAAGTATGTTGAATTAAGAATGGTGATTCTCCCACCCAGATGGAAATTGGTATTTTTTTATTAAGTTTAAAGTGATTGACTATTCGAACATAATTAAAATAATCATTTGATAAGTTCATATTTGTAATTTCACAATTAATATTAAGTTTAATATTTTTCAGTAAAATTTGAATTAAATGCATTTTTAATAATTTGATGACATTTTTATTATTTTAAAATTTATTGGGAAATGGTAAAACTTATTATTTTTTAATTAATATTTTTAGAGGTTAAATATTTTTAAAAATAATTTAGAAAAATTGTTCGAATAATCATGTTTAAAAACAGAAATAAGAAAACTAATTAGAGTGATTTCAAACGATGAAAGACTTTCTGAGAGTCTTAATGACTCTAAATGTGATAGTAATAAACATTCAAACGAGACTTGTTTAAATTTTCTTAATAGATACATTAATCTTTCTTTACCACACAATCTATTTAGAGTTTTGTGAAGATGTTTTTATTGAGAACGAAACATTCGCGATTTTTTTACTCAAGTTTTTTTGTTCCTTACCTTTTGAAATACATATATATTATGTGTTCTATGAAACATGGAAACTTCGTTATTTTCGACTACAAACGTTTTACTTCAAGAGGCTCTTGAGGAAAAAGTAACATTTATAACTATCCAAGACGAGTCATAGAATGTGACTCCTTTAATATATTCTTCATGGTTTCTATTTTTCGAAATTTATTTGTAAAAATATTTTTTTTATAAATCTTGAAATTGTTGATATTCAGATATAATAAATATATTATTTTAGATATGATTTTAGAAGAGTTTGCTTGTTAATTAATGTACAGAAGTCTCGTTGTTCCTTTTCCAACATTACTGCAGAAGCTTTAAATTATTTAATAATTTAAATTTTGTCATTCAGACATTTCGTGGAACACAATTGGTGAGATTTATCTTATAAAAGAATTTTAAAGGATTTTTAGATCACCACAATATTTGCTTTTCTTTTTTTCCTAATTTTTAGTTTCAAAAGTTTTTAAATGAACAAAACATTCTGTACTCAGAATCATTTTTAGTGATTTTAGAATGTTAATGTAAACTCATTAAGGGCCGACATTCAAACATGGCATTTATTTGAAAAATATTGATTGTTCTCATCTTCTACAGTCTTTAGAAGGGTGGTGTTTGAATTTAAGCTTAATAACTAATAACACATAATAACTAATCTGCTGAGTTAAAGAAAATTGCGTATTTACAATTTTCATGGTTTTAAAGCCATATACATATGCGTCCCAAAAAAGGGACGATCGCCGTTAAGGGGTTAAAGATATTTTATATTATTGAAAAATGGATATCTTTACACCCGAAATTAGGAATGATAAGTGTTTGCTTGAATAAGAAAAAAGATGGACCCCTATAAAGAAATATTTATTTTGATGTTTGATAAATTACATATAAAAATTGATTATAATTGTTAATGAAAACATTATTATTTTTTGTCAAAATTTAAAAAAAACACTCATTATGTTTCATGGGATTTAATTAAAAATGATAGTTTAAAAATAAATAATTTCAAAAATAACAAGTAAATACTTTTTAGATCTTATTAAAATAATGACAAAAAACAAAAGAAACAGAAATATAAATATCATAAAATTTCAAATCAATTATATGAAGAATCTTTTATATAACTTGATTGTTCATTTGAGAAAGCTTTTGATGGAATTTAATTCAATCCTTTATACATTTGACAATGAAGGAAAGTAAATAAAAAGAACTCAGAAGAAATTTTATCAAATAATTATTTTCTGATTTTTTTTAATAATTAACATGTTTTTCTAATATATAAATAATATTTATAAATATATATTTCAGTTATGTATATTGATCATCATCAGCAAATAAATATTTTCAGGAAACTCAATGCTTGATATTACTAACGTATTTTGAGGCGGTGTTTAATTTAGTTCGCTGATCAAAATTTAAATAGTTTTAAAATTATTTTAAATTAAAATCAAACTGAAAATTTTAAAAATTAAATGATAATTAAATATTTTAACTTTGAATTTGTAAATATTCTGTATAAAATATTATTTTGAAATATTAGAATATTATTTGATATTTTGAAATATTATTTAGTATTATTTGTAAAATATTATTTTAGCAAAAAAAATGACAAGTGAAATGAATAAGAAATGAAATGATTAAAACAGCAAACAGATAGAACAGTATTTTAAGAAAATAATCATTTTATTTGAATTTTGAAAAGTGAACGCCATTTTTCACAATTTATTTTCGTAATTAATTTCGGCGGATTACCCGCCATCTTCAGACTAAATTAACACTGGCTCTTTGCAGCTTATATATGAGAAAGGTGATTATGTAATCAATCATGTAATAAAGGCTCTATTTGAAAATGTTTAACAGAGAAGTTGAATGTGAAGCTCGAATATTAATTTTTGGATTCATGGATCTTATTAATAAGGCCTCAAACGTTACTCTCTCCCAGTAATTTTTAAATCGATTACACAGAATTTTAAAATCATTTTCTCCGATTTTCTTTTTACATTTTAAATTATGTTCGGCAATATTGCTCCCATTATCCAACCGACTATGCTCTTTGATCTGTTTGCAGAGATGACGAGATGCCTCTCCAATGTATGTGGTGTTACACCCATTACAAGTATATTTATAAACAAGATCGGAGCACAAACCGAGAGGAGTGGGAGATTTATTACTGAACATATCACGAATTTCATATGATTGGGAAATAAATTTGAGATTCATGGTATTTGGGATCAAACTTTTCAAAATTGATGATTTTAAATGTTTAAAACCCTTTGAATAAGGAATCGATAAGATATACCTAGATACCAAGCCTCCTTCATATATTGGTTAACTAAAACGTGTACAAAATCGGATATAATAAATAACAACTTTCTTCGTGTATCAATTCTAAGACGATTTCCTCATCTAATTTGCTGATTTCCCACATGTTTATCGGTATCGCAAATGTAACCTGTAATTTAGTAGAAACTTTTGTTTTGTGACTTTGTAAGATAAAAAAGACAAAATTAATATTTTCTTAAGTTTCAAATTAAGTGATCATTATTATTTTAATACATTTAATTATCTTACATAAATATTCAATTAACAAGGATCTGTACTAACTACCATAATTTATCGCAGATAACCCACACCCGTGTATAACACGAATCTCAATTTTTGATCATTAAGTTCATTTTGAAAATAATAATGTAATGTATATAATAAATAATGTATAACCTGCACCCATAAATTTTTCAAAAAATAGTCTTTTTCCACGGTATTACCCGTGGGTTACCCACAGTAAATTAGGGTACTTCTTGTACTTTAATTCGCCAAAACACAATTGTTTTATTAAAAAAGTAAATTATAAAACAATTGTGAAAGACGGAAAAATGATTACTTTATTCAAATATCTCATACGCTTCTTATTAGAAAATGTGTATCTTGTTTATTATCATTTATTGCTTAGCAAAAATTCAATTGAAAATCATTTTTATTTCCTAAAATTAAACTTATCTTTTGCTTTAAACTGTTTTTCAAGGCAAATTTTATTTAAAACTAAGCAATTATTAAAATAATTAACAATTTTTATTCGAAATGGTTTCCTATGTTTTTAACATTCGTTTAGTCGCATAGGAAAGTCATCTTTAACAAAGTTTCAAAGCTTATTCAACCGATACTTTAATCAATGCATATTTTTACTAAGATAATTAAATATGGTTTTTTCATTATTGGTCAACATTCATAAAATCGGGACGTTTTAACGATAAAATTCTTAAACTATGTTTGCTTTATGTTCTAGTGTACCTTTTTCTTGAAAGTACCAAATATCATCTCCAAAATTAACTTTTCTACGAGAAACAAGACTGAATCAAAAAATCCATATACGTTCGAATGTTTATTTTCATCTTAAAATAATAGGTTTCGAGCAGTGTAAATGACATCTCACACAATGACTAACTCCTACTTTTTGAACTTTCATCACATATCTCTTGTTTAAAAAATATTTTCAAAAGAAGTGGTTGTTTTGGATTTTAAACATTTGTTTCTCGTCTATAAAGAACATGTTTTTCGGTTAACCTTGTAAGGAATAATTATTGACTGTCGTTTGTTTGAAATTATTTTGTATTGTATGTTTGTTAAATGTTATGTAATGATTAGTTTATGTATGTTGAAATGCGAACTCTGTCCAAAAATTGCTATTTGCAAATTATTTAACAAAATTATATAAATTAATTACGAAATTAAACAACAGCAAATTGATATTAAAGATAGTTTATTTTATTATTGATTATTGCGTAGTTTTTTTGAAATGTGCCCCCAAAAGTTATTTACAGAATTTTTCAAAGATAATTGTATTGAATCAAACTGCAGTGTTTTTATTAAACCTCTTGTAAAGAATTTTAAACGTGCATTAGATCGTGGTTTCCTCTTTACTTTATTTTTTGGTAGAAATATATTTTGTATCTTCAAATATTTGTTCGGTGTTAGACACAGATCTTAATGCAAAATCATCCATAATTTGGTGATTAAAACTGTTTAGCAATCGGTCATACTGAATTTCGCTGAAATTCCTCTTTGTTCTTGGAACTTTCTAATAATTCTTACTGTGAGGAATATTTTAAATTTGGTATGTTGAAATTGGTTTGTTGAATTTTGTATGTTGAGTTTAGTATTTGGAAATGTGTTTCTCCCACACAGATGGAAAATTGATATTTTAGATGTTCACGATAAATAATTATTCGAGTATAATTTATATAATTTAAATTTTAATTTATATTTTAAAGCACAGCATAATATATTTAAAAACATTAAAGATATTAAATCTTTTCAAATCTTCATATTAAAATTTAAATAAAGTAAATAGTTTTAACTAAGTTTTGAATTAATTAAATATTATTTCTTTGCATAAAATAA
>MQRK01233429.1:0-11019 GCA_001938485.1 Girardia tigrina | reverse complement strand
TTGAGAAATGCAAATAATGAACATTGCAATATAAACAATGATAGAATTATAAACCAAAAATGATTGACGTAATTGGAATATAATTCATTTGCAGAATTAATCTGAAATGGTAAATAGAGACGCGAATGAGAGGAAATTGCAAATATACGACTGTAGGAGAATAGATCTAGCAACAGAATTCTGTCGCGGGGGCCAGCGGGAGACAGCAGGGGGGCAGCATGGAATCCGAGAGAACAATTCTTAGGAGATATCAATAGACAGACATGTGACCCCCTTTCTATGTATACACTGGGTTCTTTCATCTCTTCCTGTTTCACTACGAAAAAGAGGAATCATACTACTTTACCGTAGTTATTATATTGTTTTCCAAAACGTTTATTTTGCTGGTTTAATCTAAAAGTTCAGATAGGGTTCTCCGCGAACCGCCAACATTTTAGTAGAAAGATCCTAATACTCATTAAGAAAAGCGTCTTGAAGAACAAATGAATCGATCAGTACTTAAATTATCCTCTAAGTTAACTGTCAAATGATGACCGTATATTACAAAACAAAGCCAAATTTCCAATTGAAATTTTTATATTGTCAGATTTAAGAGAGCAGTGAAATACCGATGGTGATGGTGATGATGGTGAAGTAGAGCACGGTGTACGGCACAGCACGGTGCACGTTCTCAAAGTGACAAATCAATGAGTTGTTATTTCATTAACAGATCAATGTGAAGAATGCAGAGCACACAGCGACCTCCATAAAACATCACTAGATTTATTAATAACAGAATCTGATAAGGATCTAGTTTCATGTGCGAGGAGCAGCGGCCCCAGTCCATAAAAGACTCATTCCTTACTTACCTGATTCTTTTACTTACCTGACAAAAGTCTGATATTAATGAGTCTCGTGTAAGAAAAGCTTTTGAAGCTTAAAATGGTTCTTAATCATTTGTTTTCATGTCTGGTAGCAACAGTTTTGTGTTGATCTTTTATTTTCTTAGATGAGACCGAATTACGATTCGATGGGTACAAACAGAAGAGAAATTCCTGAGTGTCGTGAGCAAATCGTTCACATGAATGCAGCGCGAATTTCGTCATTTTGTGCGAATCAATGCCGACAAACAAATAATACAAATAATACTTGAATAAAGCGCATTAAATAAATAAACTGAGTATTCGAATTTATAAAACTCATTAGAGCAGTCGCTACATTTCCCGTGCTTTATAAAAATGTTCCAAGTGGTCAGGGAATATAGGATTATAGACGTTTTCATTCATCTGGAGATTATTTCTTGTTCCTATGACACTGTCTAAACCATTTTGTCCAGAATTTGAGTTGTTTAAAATACATTGTTCCCCATTTTTGGACGGGTTAGTGAACCAATTAAAAAAGAATAGAGATAAAAGGACTTATGAAAGAAGTAAAAGAGAGACCACATCAGGTAGCAGCATTTGATCTGGTTATTGATTAATGCACCGAGTGTCACATCAAGAATGATCGAGGTCCTATGACACAGGCAGATAGGTCAACATTTGATTGACAGCTGCACTCATCTGTGCTCTCTCAATGACATCACACTTTAGAAATCAGTACACAAATTAGTTTTACTTAATGGATTGAGAAGTAAATATCGATAAAACACGATTTGGCGATGGATGAATTGTTTGTCGAGAGTGGAAGAGTCAAATGAGCAAGGAGTATCGTAGAAGAAGAATACTAAAGGAAAGAGAATAAAGATAAAGGATAATCATGAATAGCAAGTACACGAACAGAAGACAAGAAGCTTATCATTTTGTTCTGTAATTATTTATTCCGATTTTTCTGTCTATTGTTTTTGTCAGTAAGCTGTTTGTCGAATGTTCTTGTGATATTTGTTTACCGCAGAATACGATACACGATATTTATTTATTCGAATTAGTATTAGATAATGCGGATCTGGTCGATACAAGTGTGATATCACTTGAATAATGCATGGATTATTCACGGTGTTCCCACATTGCACTTGTCCCGGCACACAATCACTTCCACACAGATTAAAATCGATTTTACAATAACAAAATGAAGAATGTTCGCATGGAAATATCAAAAGTCAATAACAAATATGCATATGAAATTACATGTTTCGATGTTCGCGCCGGCAATAAAACCGGAATTGTCGAAATTGATTCTGATGAATTTGCCCTGAAATATTTCGTCAAAGACGGTGGAGATTTGTGAAAACTTACAAATCTGGACGAGTTATCATTTCTGATTGTTTTGGCATTTCCGAAAGCCTCGAGGATCGGGTTGGCCTGCAGCAGCTGCGTCTCTAGCTCGCCCTGGTTGAACAACACAACAGTCAATATTCGACACGGCCCACAAGCACAGCAACACAACCCCCCCCCCACTTGATTACATCATCAATTAGATATTTTACTGTAATATTTGAATCAATAAAAGATCAATCAGGACATCTGTTTCATCGATTTTTTAAGGTGATACTCCATTGACAAATACAAATGTGTTCTATATTGACTCAAGAACGAAAGAATTCCAGTGTAGGTGTGTATGTGCGTAGATGTGCATGTATATTGAGAGTGTGCTCGCATTGGCGTCTCTCTGTGTTTCCAAGTGTGCGTGCGAGCGTGTGTGTCTGCATATGTCTGCAGTTTAATCATTCTCAGCCAATTGGAAATTAGTGAAAAACGAAAAGCAAAAATCAAAAAAAAATCGAAGTTCTAATGTCAGATTCACGGTAAAACAGAAATCGAAACGTAAAAAACCGACTGTAATTATGTTTGAGTGAATCACCGATCATTACGACAATAATAAGTGATTGTAGGTATACATATATCTGTATCATCATCGCGATTGATCGACATCGCGCCCTGGCATCGCTACTGCCGCTGGTGCCGCCACCTCCTATTGGCCGGCTCGGTGCCACTTGTTCCCATTCAGACCATAAAATTAATAATAGTATCGATATTTCTATGTCAATTTCAAAATAATCAAAACATTTAATCGATAATAATATCTAAATCGCGTAACAATGCGGAATTGATTGGAGATAAATATCAATAAAATAAAACAAGTTATGTCATCGATATTGGAACAAGTTGCAGTCACAGTAATGATCGATAATAAGACCAGCGGTGCCAGTAAACGAGGACGATTGTCGTTCTAGGGACGATAGTGGCAAAGGAACGGGTCCTGAAGAGGATCAGTGCTGAAATGGAGATCGGTAAATAAAACGATGGCAAGAAGAAATCATTTTCTAAAGTGATTGTACAGTTACAACATTGCTTGATATTTATATTATATCATATGTTTCAATGACATTTGTATATATTGCTAGACGCGCGTAAGATGAGCACTGAACTTTTACAAAGATCAATAACAACTAGTGATTTCAAAAAGATGAGCATTGTTCACCAATATTGATCATCTCTTTGTTGAGATCGAGTACGAATGAAACAAGCCGGCAAATAACAAGGCATTTCCTTTGATTTTAATAGTCATCAATTACAGTAATATTGAAATTATTATGTTAAATAATTACTAGTTTGGGTGACCTTTATGTGTTCTCAATTTTATCACTGGTTTATTCTGATTACATCTGTATCATGGCAAAATAAAGGTTGAATGACAAGCACAAAGAAAAACAAAAATATTCAATATCATCAATAATAAAAAGCAATAGAAATAAAGGAATATAATAAATGTCTTACAATATTGACTGAGCTGGACTGAAACTGAGAGAGGGCGTTTGAGGCGGTTAATTTCTGGTTCTTTACGCTGGCGGCGACTGAGGCTAGATACTGGATCACTTTCTTTGTGTTTTCCGTCTTACCGGCACCACTTTCGCCCCTGATGATAAGAACACCGGTAGTGAGTATGTTATTGATATGTACACCTGTGTACGAGCAGGCAGACAAACGGAAAGAAGAATTCACTGGTTCTTCGACAAGTGGACAAAAAAATAATAATACCGTTTTAATGACGTAATTATGATTTATTCTATGCAAGTTCAAAAGCACAATATATCTTGAGGACCTTTATATACGTTCTTTCTATTTCGCACTGTTAATGTGGCCCGGTTAAAAGTGATTTTAAAAAATAGTTCACTCCTATACCTGAAAATGATGTCCATTCACTTCGCCGAAAATTCATTCAAAATACATTAAAAAAAATTAGAATTTTTCGTTCGTTTTACTATTTGATATGGAAAGAGTCGAATTTATAGGCAGCGAAAAAAGTAAGAAAGTAATTTATCGGGGGTATGTTTATGTCAAGGATAAACTCTGGAAATAAATTCTATTGGAGATGTGTACATCGCTATTGTAATCCGCGATTACACACACCATATGATATTATTGTCAAAGCACCATCGGATCATATACATGCCGAAAAAGAAGAAAGAGAATTAATGATGTTGGTGAAGATCCTACAAATTCATCAAATATACCTAATCGTTTTCGTTTAACTACTGATAGTCATCGTTTCTCACTTCACGAAAATGAAGATTTAATTATTTTTTCAAGTGATAGGGCTCTTTCTATCTTGGCGGCATCAGCTCATGTATTTGGAGATGGTACTTTTAGTGTAGCTCTTTCGGAATACACTCAACTTTATACACTTCATGTCCTGGTCACTGAAAATTCAGCTGTCCCTTGTGTTTTGGCTCTAATGAAGGGCAAAAGTACAGCTTTATACAATCAGCTTTTTCAGCAAGTAGTTTTTGCGATGGATCAAGCTTTCTCGGCTGCGTCAATTACAACAGATTTTGAGATGGTGGTTTCAAACAGTTTTCCATCGATTTCTAAAGATGGATGTTTCTTCCACTTTTCACAAAACTTTTAGCGTAATTTGGTTGACAAAGGACATAAAATCACATATCAAAATGATCCTGTCTTTGCCATGTGCAAAATGTTGACCTGCACTCGCATTTGTACCCTAATCTGATGTGGTTGTGGCTTTTGGTGAGCTAATTCAGTGCCACGATTTTCCAATTGAATTAGAAAATATGATAGTCTATTTCAAATTAAATTATATTGGTGTTGTTGAAATTAATTCCGTAAGACGCAACCCAACATTTTTAATCAGTTTCTGGAATTGTTACCAACGAACCATATCTAACTTGCCTCGTACAAATAATTCTGTCGAGGGGTGGCATAATGCTTTTATAAGAATGATTAATGGTAAATCTCACCCCTTATTATTATCTTCAGTAAATAAGTTACAACTTGAGGAGAAACTTGTTTTCGATGATTATACTCGAGTTAGATCAAATTTAAATGCATTTCCGGTTAGAAAAAAGAAGTATAAATTATATAACCGTAACCTACTTGTGATCATCAGTAATTATGATGCCTTCGTTTCAAAAATGCAGTATTTAAATAATCTTGCTAGTAATTTGACATTGTAATTACTTTGTTGATGTTTGGAAATAAATTTTTGTTGTTTTGGCTTTATTTTTTCTTGTTTTTAATAAAATATAACACAAAGAAGACGTGTATAATTGTCATTAAATTTGTAAAATTCTTTTAAAAAAATAACAATATTAAAAAACGCATTAAAGTTGAAAAAACTAAAAAAAATTAAATAATTTTCGGCAAAGTGATAGTGAAGCCCTGATAATGCGGGTTGTATAAAACAACTTCAGTATTTTCGGAAAAAGAAAATGATATTTGGTTTTGGAACAAATTTTGAAAGTAGAATTAATAATATTACACTTATGATTTTTATTAATTTTTATCTGGTTGTGTCTAATACAAAATTTCTTCAAAACTAAAAGACAGTTTAAGGTACCTTCACTAAAACTTTGCGGGATAATTACGAATACATGCAGCTTATTAAATCCGTTGAGGAATGGGAATTGGGACACTGAAACTGCACGTGACCGCGGTCTAAATCGCTTCAATCGTCCTGAATCTTACTAGTCAATTACTCGACAGTTTCAGTGACCTGTGATTAATGCGTCATTCAAAATAAGAGTCCATGGTAGATTCGTTGCACACGATAATGAGATGAGTTATCGTCCTGAAACTAGGACTAATTTTAATCTCCAAACATAACCACCCATATTATGAATGGTATGTTGTTAATTCCACTTCAGTCGCCCCGATTGTACGGATAACAACATAAACTGTATTGTACATTCTATAACTACAAAGACAATAAAATGCCACTGTACTCCGACTTGACAATTTAATTGCGTAAAGTCTTAGTTCTATGAACAAATTGATTATCCCTCTATTCTTTGTGTGTTTCAGCTATAATACTAATATTTCTCTCGGAATTATTCCTTGGTCTGTTATCTGTTATCGAAAATCACTGATACGCCAAATACGGACGTGTTGAAAGCATATGTCTTCTGTATTCTGTGTTGTAATATCTTCCTAATCAGTGACTGAACAACATTTCACTATGGCAACCCATCCCTTTGGCAAGTCTCCATGAAACAATAAAATCCACCAGCTCCGTTGCAAAGACAGTTTTACAAAGTAAGTTCTTTGTGTGTTATTCATCTCAGCATATTCTTTGAATCATTTTAGGCACGTGAAGGCTACTCTTGTGATACGTGGAATTAGACATTTCGGATATTCAGTCATTATCGTTATGAAGTCCACCTCACAATTCAAGACATTCTCTATAAATCTCCAAATTTTCATCATTGTAGAAATTCAAAGCATGGCAAGGGCTAGGTGTTTCATTGTCAGTTACCTTTTACGGTCACTAATTTTGTGGTTTACGGAGATCATTTCAGAGTTTACAATTCGCTTGACCTCGTTTACACCTTTTCTCATTTTATACTCATAATATCATATACTTTCTGACCAGAATCGCTATTACATCAATAAAACCAATTGCCAGCTACATATTAGTGAATAGATCTAGTTCAGTTTTTTTCTGTGAAACGTGCGTATATAGTAATTATTAGAAATTTGAAGCCATATTACATCTCTTCCAGGAGTCATGGATAGACTTAAAGCGTTTGAAATGAAGTGCTACAGGAGAATGCTGAAGATCACGTGGAAAGAAAAGAAGACAAATGACTTTGTTTGGAGGAGAGTGGTAGAAATACTGGGTAAAAGACCGGAATCAATAGAAGAGACCATCAAGAGAAGGAAGCAGAAATTATCAGGACATCAGATAAAAAAACAAGCACTAGTAAAGGTTATGATTGAGGGAAGAGTGGAAGGAGAAGAACTAAGATGAAGACCAAAGAGGCAATGGATGGACGATTTAAAAGAATGGACTGGGTATGGAATGTCTGAGAAGAGAAGCTACAAATAGAAAGATGTGGCGAAGGCTTGTTTATAATTGGGTGCAACGACGGTCCAACGGCTAAGATCAAAAAAGAAAAGGAGTCTTCCGCTCACAGACATAATAAACTGCTGATAAGAAGTCAGAAAATGTTGTCGTTCAGGAATAGTATCGAGAAAAAGTTGTCGTCACACCACAATATGTTTCGAATAATCTCTTTTACATTGGTATCAGGGTTTCGAACTGAAATCAAAGTTTTTGGAACCTTGAAAATATACGTACTTCATGAAGTCTGCGGATTAGCTGATGTCCGTGTCAGTTACCACATGAGTATTGTAAACAATGTTTTTAATGACTGTCGCCGGTTTTTTTACCTCATTAATGCTTGGTCTGGTCTTTGAATTGTTTTCCTTACGACCGCTTCTCTTCAATTCGTAAAACTTTCCATTGCGATGAAGTTAAACAAAAGCTCTGTTGGACGTCTTCGGTAGAAGTAGTAAAATCCTAATTTGGGTTTCAGTTTTGTTGGAATTTGGTTTCAGACACATTTGACCGGAATAAATGAGAATCATAAGAGTATTATAGTATTAATATTTCATTTTTACGTCGTTCAAAATTTGTTATCTGTATCTGTTAAGTCGATGTATATTACCAAATAATCAGAATTAGTTAAGAACATTAAAATTTTTCAATAAAAATGCAATTTTACTTACAATTGATTTCGATAATGATTTAATAACTTTTTAGCGATTTCTTTTAAAACAATTGCGCATATTTTTTATTTTTTTTTCTTTCGTTATTTTATTGTTGACGAAGTCTACTTTTTAGAAGCATTATTTAGACGGAGAGAATTTTAATCATTAATTCTATTAATATGGAAATTTCAAATTCAATATTTTCAGATAAATAATTATTTAATTGATCCAGTGACGCCCCAGTGAATTCCAACCGCCTTTTATCATAGACACAATCTAATACTCCTCTTACGTGCACAAAATTGATTGATCCTCTCTGTCCTGTAACATGTTTCTGTAGGCCGTGTCCGTGATTGCGTAAATGTGCGGCGGCCGTTCGTACCGCTTCTTGCCCTTATACCACTCGATTATTTCGTCGTTGTAAATCGGTAATTTCTTGTATGGATTTAACACCACACAAAACAATCCCGAATAAGT
Source organism: Girardia tigrina (assembly GCA_001938485.1). NCBI lineage: Eukaryota > Metazoa > Platyhelminthes > Tricladida > Dugesiidae > Girardia > Girardia tigrina. The sequence goes on along the minus strand of MQRK01233429.1, from coordinate 2,614 downwards.
CTAAATTGATCAATTTTTAATCGATTTTAGCTATTTGAAATACCAAATCCTATTTATTTCCTTTATTGTTCGAGTTTTATCATAATTGTTTTAAAATTAATTTTTCTTTGTTTTTTTGCCATGTTTTTTATGCTTTTTCCATCAAATATAATTCAAAAAGTTTTCATTTTCGTATAATTTTTCATTATGAAAATTGAAATACATCAAAATATTTTTAGATTATTTCTTGAAGTGATTGACAGACTTTCGACGGGCATTATAGATTTTAATATGAAAAAAAAATAAAATAAATACGTCTGAAAATTCTACCCGAATTAGACTTGACGAAACTATAAGAACTTGTTAAGAAATCTCACCAAGAATTACTGGGTTTTTTGATCTATTTTTATAATTTTCGCAATCAATTTTCTATTTTTTTCAATCAATTTTCAATGTCAATACGACCAAAATAGGAAAGTGTCTTGTACCTGTACTTCTGTGCCTGTAGATGTTCATGCAGTAACATTCAATGAGTTTTCACAAAATGACAAGATATTAAAAGGTGAAGCCGTACTTGTTCAAATGAAAAAAGTTCAACAAAAAGACATTTTAAATCCAGTGTTTACTATGAATAATGCTAGAATATATTTTTATTCTGGACTAAAGAATTTAATTTAATTTTTAAAAACAAAAGAGAATTCTCTAAATGGAAAAACCATGTTGTGTAGAATTGTTCTAGAAACGAAAGATTGAAAAGGTTGATTGTAGAAGGATATTGGGTAATTAAGATGGTGGTTATGAGTATTTTAGGAAGATGCTTAGACATGTCATGAAAACGGAAATGAACGAAGCAATTCGCGAATATTTTTTGCATTAAAAATATTTACTTTTTATTACATTTATTATTATTTCCTTGTTTATATTTTTTTAATCTTTTTAATTTAATTTTTATTGGAAAATCTATTGAAAAAATTAGAAAATGTATTGCAAGAAATTAAATTATCGAAAAATTGGTAGCGAAAATTGGAAAGTAGATCGATAAACCCTATAAATAAAGTTGCCATAAGCCAATGTGAACATTCTCGATACCAATCAATTTTGCATGCCATTGATTTAAATTTCGCTCAGAAATATTGGATAATATGAATTATTTGAATAATTTTTGTATTTTTTTAAATATTTTTTTAATTGAAAATCGATTAATTATTGATTTTCATATAATTTTAAAGAATTTTTTTAATTTTGTATGAAATAATTTTAATTAGTTTTATTTATTACCCTTTTAATTTAAAAACGAAAAATATTTTAATATACAAAAGTTGTAAAAAATTATAAATATTTTAAGGATAAAACTTTATAAATTTTATTGGAATTGTTTTTTTAAGTTATAAATATTCTTATTTATTACTTTTTTATTTTTTATTATTGTTAATTTATAATTCAAATATCCAAAAACAGGCGATTTTCACCATTATGGCATCTTTATTGTAATGAAAAAGGGGTAAATTAATATTTTTTAGTTGAAACATTTTTTTATATTTATCGCTTTAGTTAATGATTTATTTTCTCTAAATTTTTGAAATTTATTATTGTTAAAAACTAAAAATTTCATATTTTTTCGATTTTTTTATTTACAATTATTTTTTTGAGCTTTTGAAAATTTTTATAACGAATTCATTAAATAATAAAAAATAATTTTAAATTAAAAATGTATATTAATGATATTTATACATTTTTTCATTTTATTATAATTGTGAGGAATATTTTAAATTTTGTATGTTGAGTTTAGTATTTGGAAATGTGTTTCTCCCACCCAGATGGAAAATTGATATTTTGGATGTTCCCGATGAATAATTATTCGAGTATAATTTGCATTTTAAAGTACAGCATAAGATATGTAAAATCTTTAAAAATATTAAATCGTTTTAAATTTTAATATTAAAAATTTAAATAAAGTAAATAACTTTTAACTAAGTTTTAAATTAAATAAATGTTCTTTCTTTACATAAACTCATTTTTATATAAAGTTAATATGTAAATAAAAATTAATACTAAAATTACAAAAAATTAATCTTTAAAAATAAAATCTGAAAATAATGAAAAATTTTTCGAATAATTGTTTATTAACAAACATTAACTAAAATTTATCAATTTAGAACGATGTCGAATTACGAAAGTAATGGCGACACACGACCACCTGATTCCGAACATCAGAGGTCCGGAGATTTTTGATGGATCAGAAACAAAAGATGAGGCATTCATTACGAGCTTTAACAGTTTTGCGAAGATAATGGGATTTTCAGAGGAGAGAAAAATTTTATTAGCAACGACTTCATCATATAGCAGCGGCAGGTGAAACATATGAAGAGAAACTAAGATCCGCATTTTCAAAGGAAAAATCTATCATGGATCTAATTAAGGAACTGGTAGAAATGAGAATTGGATCCAGTGATATAACAGTAATATTTAGAAAGGCTGATGGAATCATTGAAAAGTTAATTGAGAAAAAGTTGGGTAAAAGGAACTATCAAATTTGGTTTACGCTAATCTGATAGATGACGAGAACGTACAGAAAGAAATAGCTGTTAGAGGTGTCAAGAAATCTGAAGAGATTGAAGATATTCAAACGAGAATG
>MQRK01233428.1:66442-77471 GCA_001938485.1 Girardia tigrina | reverse complement strand
ATTATTCAAAATTATAATCATTCAAATAAATATTAATTTATATAAAATTATTTAAATGTGGTTCCAATTATTTCATCATTAATTCTCGCATTTTTTATGTATTTGTTTTAATTAGTAAAAATATTTTTGGGAAACGAAGTTATTGTGCAATTCTTATTAAAAACTAACAATACTCTTCAGGGGGTGATTCGAGGCGCCAGTCGAAGATACAAACGGACACCAATTAACCAGCGATGGCTAATTGGCCATGAAGAAGAACTGAAATTACTCATCAAAGATAAATGACAAAAACGCACTGAGATTGTGAGTTGTAGGGATAACACAGTACTGAAACGAGCGATATATAATGGACTCTCTAGATGAGTTAAGATGAACACATAAGAAGTGGATATACTGGAGATTATTAGACTAGCTTACGCCGATGACCTTTGTCTTATCGACCACGACTGGAATAATTTGATTCATAACTTGAACACTCTCAATAGAACATTCCAAGATTTCGGTCTAAAAGTTAATATTGGGAAGACTAAAGTTATGAATCTCAATAGAGATACCAGAGTTCTCACTGCTGGGCACCAGCTTGAGGCAGGTATTGAGTGGGTCATGAAGTTTAACTACCTAGGATTCACAATCTCCTCTGCCGGTACGGTTGAAGATGAAATACGAGAGATGGTAATGAAAGGCACCCAAAAAGTAAGAAGTCTTAAACCTGTACTGAGGAGCCCCAAGTTAAGTATAAGGAACAAGAAGAAAATTATTCAGACTTGTATCTTCCCTGCAGTTTATTACAGTAGTGAAATCTAGAGGACTTCAGAGAAGAGCATACAGAAACTACAGGCCTTCAATAACCTTTGTTCGAGAATGTTTATGGGAGTAAAGAAGACAGAAAGGATTCGGACGGAGCTTATAGACATGGGCTACCACATCCAATGGATATAATTGCATGTAAAAGACTCACGTTGTATTGCAAAATGAAGTACATAGAGAGGAACATTCTTCAGACACAATGGAGAGCAACTATACCAATTGGAAAGAAGATCAATGTAAGGAGAAAACAAATGATGAAGGAATTTCTTCGTGTCGATGTGAAATGGCTATTCGGCGAAGATGCTGATTACAATGAATTTGTTCAACACATTATTCGCCGAGATCCCACAATTTCACAGAGCACATACATAGCTGGACTCATTAGGAAAGGAAGATCGGAAAGGACAACAACAAGTTTACCCAAACTTATCTGCCCGAGAGAGAAGATAATTCAATGTCCTATAGACGACTGCTTCAGAGTTTGCGGAAGCAAAGAAACTTAACAGACACATGAAGAGGGATCACATAGATAGAGGTGATCAGGAAGAATCGGACGAAGCTAACAAGTTTAAATACAACAAATGCAACAAAAGCTAAAAGACAAGAGGAGGATGGCTAATAAAACATCTGAATAAGGATCACAGAGTAGACATGAACACAAAGGAAGAAAATCAAATTCAACTGACAACAAGTGCAACAAATGAAAGAAGCAATACAACGGAAGCAGGCACCACAAAACATACAAACTACCAATCCTCGATTAGCGAAAGAACCTCCGACTATCTCAATAGTGATGGAGCAAATGATTAATCCGGAAGAGACGCTCTTGACTTTTAGGATCACTGACTAAACAGCGAGGGGAGAGTTCAAGTGCCCCTTTCGCGGCTGTACTAAGTCCACTAACACAGCCAAAGAGATTCTCAATCATGGTACCACAGGACATGTTGGTCGTTTGTAACAGGGAAGCCAAAGAGATCTCGGAGACTGAAGCAATCCGACCCCGTAGGAGGCCTATCGGGGGATACATAGCATTCTTTAGTTTGGGTGGACCCTCTCAGGAGCCTAGTGACTCAATACCATTCGAAAGAGATGGGAGGCCCATTTGGTTCTGCATTGACATTTTTGCATTTACAGTACACTCAAATAATAAATAGTAACAATGTGTGTACCTCGAGTGGCACCATCTATTCCTAACCACAGTCAACACTAACGTATACTTTATAAACTAGAGGTCTTCGACAAAAATGAAGTTCAGATTCGTGATCAGTGCATTCAAATTAACAAGAAACAAGCAATTTCAAACAGGAAACAGAACTTGTGTTTCTCAGTGTAATCTACAAGTAGGGAATCATAGTTTCCAATAAAAATTTTGAATCATTTTGATGAAGCTTGGAGAGAGTGTCAGAGAACTATAATATTATTTCAAGGATTTCACAACGTTCTAAATTTTTTATTTTACCTCAGTAATTTTAGTATATGGGTCTTTTAGATGTACTACAAAAAGATTTAACTTTTAATAAATTTAGGCTCTATATCAGTGGTTCCAAACCTTTTGTAGTTCATCGCGCCTTTCTGGAGGTTGACTGTTACCCATAATTTCATTTCATTGTATGGCATTATTTTAATTTGAAGTAAAGTATAAAATTTATTTACAAGAATATTGATAAACTAAATCCGAACACAGGTCGAACGGAGAACAGATTTATAGCTAAACATACTTTCAACTTTGTATGTTTGAGAAACAATCTTTAATCATAGAAAAGGATTTAATTTATCAATATTGTTGTAATAGGTGTGGTGTCACATACATTGGAAAGACGTCTCATCATCTCTGCAAACGAATCCAAGAACGCGGTCGAACTTATAGTAGTAGTAATAGTAGGGGGGAAATGTATGTTCGTTGGTGGGGGTGTCACTCGTCGCCATAGCAACGGTTCTGGTTACCATAGCAACGGTTGCGGTTATCAAACCAACGGTCGCGGCTACCTTAGCAAAGGTCACGGTTACCTTCGCAACGGTTCAGGTTCACTTGGCAACGCCTCTGATAGGTCCTTGGTACCCTAGCAACGGTTCCGGTTCACTTGGTAACGCTTCTCATTGGTTCCCGGGTCTATAACAACGGTTCGGATCACCATAGCCTAGGCAGCAACGGTTCCGATCCCTGTAGCAACGGTTCCGATCACCTTAGCCTAGGCAGCAACGGTAATCAATGTCTTAGTTACCATAGCAACAGTAACCAAGGGAAATTTTTCATTTGCAACGGATACAGTGATTCAAGGCGGTTGTAACTATGGTAACGGTAATCATATCCATAGCAACCGTATAAAAAATATGCTAATCGATTGCTGCACTGTGCCCAGATGTGCTAATCGAAATTTTTAAAGTGCAAATCAATAGTGCACATTGTACCGTACATTTTTTATGTGCTAGCACAGTGCTTTTTAAGTTGCACGTGTGTAAAAGTGCAAAAATCAATACATAAAATTTTTTAAAAGTACTAGTGCCAAAAATCAATACCAAGTGTTTGATGCACATTTTGATTTTCTATCTGAATATGCAATTTAAAATTTCATATATTGATTACTTTTCCCTATATTTAGCATAATGTGCAAATTTACACAAAATGTACATCGATTTTAGAGGTACAAGGAAGCAGAATATCAAAAAAGTGCTCTTGCACTTGAATAGGAATCCATATACGCACATTTAGATTCCATTTCAATATTTTCGAAAAAATGCTGATAAATCATTTTTTTCGTATATATATGAAGCCCATGTGTTATATGTATGTTGTTTACAATCAAGCAATACCTCATGAATCATCTAATGTACCTAATCAACAATCATAAGTACCATGGTACTGTAACCAATATACATAACCTTTTATATTATATGTAAAAACGACATGTAAAAACTCCTATTGTACTTAAAACATCCCTCGACATCTAAATGAGATAAAACTGCACCAATCGTATTGTAACTAGCATCTGTATCTAATATGAAATCCTTTTTGGAATCAGGATATGCTAGCACTGGCGTTTTCGTTAGAGCTTCCTTCAATTGACAAAATGATTTTTCACATTCATCGTTCAAAGAGTTTTTCCTTATGTTGCCACAGAGAATGTTTAGATTCCTTGCAATACTTGAATAATTATTTATAAATTTCCGATAATAATTACAAAGATACAGAAAACTTCTTAATTCTTTAATAATGCTTCACCGAGCGAATATTTGATTCGATTGAGAGATACAACAGATAAAGAATTAAAACAAGTCACTCACAAAAGAAGAGAAATCAAAATCAAAATCAAAAAAGGAAGAAAAAGGATTACAGAGCAGATAATATCATTCAACATCAAATGACAATCGAGAAAGAAATAGATTCGAAATTACCGAAAATATCCGTTGAAAATGCCGGATATATAACATCTGCCTAATCATCTAATGTACCTGAGCCTAGGCATCAACCATCAAAAGTACCTAGATTACCGTAACCATGGTACATAACCTTTTAATATTATATATAAAAAAATCAAAAACACCTTAGAAACCATCACCGTTATCTTTAAAACCATGAAAAACACCTTAAAAATCATCAAAAACATGTAAAAACCACCAAAATTACACAAAAAATGTACAAAAATCAATACTGCACTCGTCTGTACATGTGCTAATCAATACTTCACATGTGCAAGTGTGCAAAATCAATAAGTTCCCAATTGTGTAAAGTGTTCTATATTTATGTTTTTTATATAATAGCGCTTAAATTGCAAAGTGGTATCGAATGCCCATAGGGTATAGAGGTCGAAGGTAGTAAGATATCGAAAATCTGTCTGAACACATGCATAGAAACCAATAGATTAATAGTCGCAATATGATCTTAGATTTTTGAAGAAACGTACACTAATCGATTATTGATATGTTGTGTATTATAGTGTAAAGTGGGGTCGAATGCCCATAGGGTATAGAAGGTGAAGAAAGCAAAATATGAAAAATGTGTTTGAACACAGGGGCAGTAACTTATATATGAATAGTCAGATTCAGTATCAACATTTTTTGAAAAAATCGATACGTAGTGCTTTTTCAAGTATATGCACATTATGTGTGCAAATATTATATTATAGGTATGTATTATATTATGATATTATACTATGTTATCAACCAATATCGTATCTACCATTCAAAACTTGACCGTACCCAAGGTTATATCGTCATGCATCATCATATCAATGTACAACTGAACATGTAAAAAATACAGAAAATACTGAATAATATATAAAATACTATAAGAACTACCTTATCAACCATTACCATCATACTATCAACTATCCAATATACCTTATCAAACATACCATCAACCATCAAATTGAACATAAGAAACATCAAAAATACCTTAACAGCCATATCAACAACCATCACATTTACCTTAACAACCTTTAAAATTAACATATAAACCATCAAAATACCTTAACAACCATAATATCAACTATCACATTTACCATATATCAACCTTCAAATATACTTATCAATTGTCAAATGTACCTCAACAACCATACTATCAACCATCACATTTACCTCAAAAACCATCAAAATTGACATATCAACTATCAAAATACCTTACCAGTCATATCATCAACCATCAAAATTACCATATACATTATCAGACATATCATCAACCATCAAATATACTTTATCAACCATTAAAAGTACCATATCAGCTAGCAATTATACCTTAACAACCATATCATCAACCATTAAAATTACCTCATAAACAGCCATTTGTACATACAAACCTTCAAATCTATCTTAATATTAGGGTGAACCAAAAGTCTTTTCGTATTTTCTACGCCTTTTTGTTCAATTGTTTCTTATTACCAAATAATTTTATATACATGTGTTATATGTTTTTAAAGCTCTTGAACTAATCTATCACCATATATATATTAAAACTTCTAATTAGTCGTTGATATAATTTTTATGGTCTTTTAGAAAAATCATGTGTTACGATCACGGCTTTGACGAACATATCTTGAAAGAAAACCCCTTCGCAACCCACACCCCGTATGCCCAAGACCATTGGAGAAGATTGTGAGGATAGTCGAGCTAGACTATCCTCGTTTAGTTTTAAATTGGTCCCGAGCATTTTGGGGCAGCGAATTTGCGAGGGGCTTCCCAGAGTCCGTTTGGAAACCTCTTGTAACCTGAGAAAATCCTTGGAAATTTTCTAAAACAAAATAGAAAATTAATTAGCTTAATTAGGCTAATCAAAAACTTTACCTAAGATAATCCAAGCCAAAATAATCCAGACAGATGGAGAGCGGATGCCGAATAATAAACAGCTCGACGACGACATCGGCCAATAAGACGCGCAGATTACCGATGCACTATCCGCCTTCCCCCTCCTATTCTGTCGAAATTGTAAACAGCGATATCCTGTTTACTGATTGACGATTCCGCAGCTGTATATTACGGAGAGACGACAGTCCCCTCTCCATCCTACAATTATAATCATAATTATTTACCAGTCGATTTGATTCGACATCCGTTGTCATATGCTGCAGCGTTATCCACGCGGATATGCGAACCGAAATAGCTTACCGGCGAACTGTTGGATGACGCCGAAGATGCTTCTTCGCCTATAAACAACAGATAAACAAAACAGTCGCACAACCTATAAAAACTTGTGCGAATTTTGCACCAGCGCACAGTTGCTATTACAAATTTTTATTGAACAATTTTATTATTATTTGACGACAGTTTCCAACGACATTTTATTTGATATTGCACAAATCTTAAATCAAAAAATTAATATTAATCTTGATTTTTTGCCGAATTTTGAAGAATATTAATTCCGATTTTGCCGAATTTTGAAGAATATTAATTTCGATTTTGCCGAATTGTGAAGACAGTTTACAACGATATTTTATTGAATCCCCTACTTGACGATCTATTGGAGGTACCGTATTATTTAGTTGTTGAGTTATTTAATTTCATCATTATTCCTTTATTTATTAATATTGATTTTGATTCATTATTTGATGTTTGTTTTTACTTATTCATTTTAATTTAATTCGGTTTTATCTATTTGTGTTAATAAAAGTTTTTTCGAGGCGAATCAATAATCTTTTCATTGATTTTGAATTTTTACAGAATGTTGTTTATTTAATTATATAAATTGAAATATCATTATCAACAAAAGTTTTTGAGTATATAATTTTGTTCATTCCTTAAACGTGCATCGTAACAATAAATCGAGTTCGTCAATTTAAATAGAGTCAAACTGTCATGAAACAGGAGTGGAACGGTCCAGTAGACGAGGGTACGAATTCAGTTCACTTCTGGATTCAAGGGATCAGGAGGGGTGATCCTTGGATACCGATGTGTAATTGAGTCGTACGTCGGTCTTGTACATAATGTATATAATAGATTTACGGAAATATGTAGCTTTAATGGAAAGCTAATTTGATAATAATCTTGTCACTATGGAATTATAATTAGCAATTTATCACTGGGTTATAATTCTATTAATATTCCTTTATTTTATTAAATTAATTTGTAAATAAAGTTTATTTTTCCTTAGCATATTAATATAGTGAGTTTAATTAATTTCTAATATAATTTGTAAAGTAATAATGATTTCATTTTAATAAATAGCAATAATTAATCTTTGTCTTTTAATTTTGCATTTAATTACTAAATTATGTTTCTGAAATACTTAAACGAATATTGAATAAACGGCCGAAACGAAGTTGTGAATGGTACTCGAATAAATGACGAGATAAAGCTGTATAAAGCCAGTTATTAACACAAAGAGTACGAGAAAGTGTGAGACGTGTAAAGATCCATGAACGAATGAGTATTGGTCCTCTTTAGGACTACCAGAAGTGGTTGCGAGAATGAGATATGAACGATTTGTTCAGCAGCGTGAGCGATAATCATGAATTTGGGGAGAACATTTGTTTGAGAGCTGAAGTGTAGAAAATCTCGAATACGAGTTATTAATATAGACGAGCCGAGCACTGTTCGCATGATTGTCACAGATTATTAGAAACGCGTTGACTGAAATAAAATTTTGTTGTTGCTTGACTATTTTATTGGCTAATGATACGAGTGTTTGGGTAACTTTAAATTATTGACGAGTAACGTCTCGTCCGAACTACCTTACGTTCCGAATATAAATGTTGTCAAAAAAAATTCTTAATTAAAACAAATAAATATTAAACCATTATCAAAGTTTTATGAACAAATTTGTAAAATTTTTGTGTAAAATATTTTAGTTTTGTTTTTCGAAAGGATATTTCAATTACTAAATTGGTTTAAAGGAATTTTCCTGAAATCATTAAAAATATATTTTATAGAAAAATAGAAAACTAGAACACCTTGGTGATTGGGGCATAGTTAAAGTATCATTAAATTCCGAATATTTACGTGAGTATGGTTACACGATTTTGATCATAAATAGTTGGAGCATTAATAACGTTGTGTGTCATTTCAATTTCCTGAGTAATAAATTAAGTATTAAATAAATTGCCGAATACTCATTACTACACAATAGTGACCACGAAATAAAGCTAGGCAACCACCACCGAATCAAACATAGTCAATTATGTGTATAATTGAACAGGAATACGAAATATAATGTGTAAAGATATATGAATCTATATAAATATAATAAATGTAAAATACAATTTGAACACCACAGAGACAAAGGACCTTCGGTGATGACGTAGGGTGCTCGTAGCATGCAAGGGGCACGCGGGCAGTCCGACGTTTGTTTCCGTAGGATTCTCTTTGCCTTTCAGCAATAACGTAATGTGAAGTATAAATCCTAATTTGAATTAAAATCATCCCCTACAGAATCTCAGCCACCAGTCGGGACATACTCGTACTGGTTAAGAACCCGAAGGTGCTCTGATTTTTACAGAACTTGTTGATGTAATCAAAGGAGGCGCGTCTACTCCCCAAGTGTAGTGAATGTAGAGAAGTAGTGATAGCTAAAGTTACCGTTGAACTCTAGGAAAACGGATGGGGGCTCAGAGTCATCATTAATGTTGTTTTGAAGGGGAGCATGACACATGGAAAAAATTGAAATTTGTGTTCTTTTACGCCATTACTGGAAACATGGCTTAAACGCAACTGCAGCAACAAAGAAGATATACGAAGTTGAAGGCGATAATGTGATCTCAAATCGTACTGCACAAAATCGGTTCAAAAGGTTCAATGAAGGCGACATTGACCTCGGAGACAATGTACATTCAGGCCGACCTATCAACGTAGATTCCGGAGCAATTCATCAAGCCATCGAGACAAATCCGTCAATAAGTACTCCCAGATTGTCGGCCGAACACGATATTTCTCAATCATCCATTGTACGACACCTTCACGCTCTTGGCAAGGTCAATAGACAATATCGAGAAGTGCCTCATGAATTGACACAAATTCAAGCCGAAAAGCGTTTCGAAACTTGTCAAAAATTGCTTGAAAATCCGCGCGATGACCGTTTCATCCGTCGAATTGTAACTTGCGATGAAAAGTTGGTTTACTTCAGTAATCCAGACCAACAAAATCAATGGTTGCACCCCGGACAAATGGCGAAACCGGTAGCGAAACGAGATCGTTTCTCAAGGAAGGCACTTTTGTGTGTTTGGTGGAATTTCGAAGGCGTGATCCACTTCGAGCTGGTTCCAAATGGTCGTACCATCGACGCTGACCTTTACTGCGCTCAACTTGTTCGAATGTATGCAGCACTTGGCGAGAAATACCCCGCTTTGATCAATCGAAAGCGAGTTCTTCTACAACAGGACAATGCAAAACCGTACACCGCCAAACAAACAAAGGAAAAAATCAAAAATCTCGACGCCTTTGAACTTCTTTTACACCCAGCGTATAGTCCGGATCTTGCGCCATCCGACTATCACCTTTTCCGCTCTATGGCACACTTTCTTCGTGGTCGCAGCTTCAATAATCTGGCCAAGGTCGAAAACGGGTATCACCAGTTTTTCGCTTCTAAGAACAAGGATTGGTACCGCAGCGTGATCGCACAACTTGCCCATAGATGGGTTCAAGCTATAGATTCAAATGGCTTTTACTTTGAAACTTAAATGTTTTTTATTTGTTGTAAAATTATGTTTAAATTTTTAACAAAAAATACGAAAAGACTTTTGGTTCACCCTAATATATATATCTGCCTTAAATCACAATATCAACCATTAATATTAATATATTATTGTTATATACATATAGTACATGATATACATATATATTATTGTTACATACCATATGATCACAAGTTGTGATCATATAGTGATTCACAACACATTCAACACAGTTCAAATGTTTGTCACGACCCTCTCGAGTGAAAACATTTTTGCAAGCTCAAGAGCCCCCAGTGATTGTTAAGGGTCAAACACAACCCACTCTAATTTTACTCAGATTTTAACTTTGCTGTGTGGTAGGGTCGGACGCCTGTCCTTACTTGACATCTGACTAGCAGTGCCAAGCTCAGAGGGCCTTCGGGTTCGGTTCAAGATAGGATAGGCTATGGGCCTCGCACCTAGTTCAGTGTCGCTCGGGGATGATATAGTACATATGTAGTTATGTATTCCTCCGGTGAATGCGTCGATCATATCTGTCTGAAATGTAGAGGTTATGTCGAGAATTTCAACTTGCGGCACTGTTATGTATATGTTCTTTTGAACTTGCGGCAATGTCAGATTCTGGCTTGTTCTCTTTAATTCTGCGTCGCTCATGCTTCATTATTTAAAATATTGTGAGTCCTACTTCTGTGCGCTGTGGTATATCTGAAATCAATTTAGATAAATTATATACAATTCTTTACCATCATGTAGCAAGCGCTCTTAATATATTATTTACATATTATTATTATATTATTTATTGACTATCGTTATATTATTTATTAACTATCATTATATTATTGATTGGTTATCGATAACAGGTCTCTCTAACGCATATACATTATTTATTTATTAAAACAGAAATTTAATCAATTCAACCAATATTTAGTCTTATCGAAGTGAATTCACGGTTCAATTCTCATTAATACGCACGTCTAGGTTCTCTGACCGCTTCACTGACTTCATGATTTACAGCAGTGGTTCTCAACCCGTGTTCCGCGGCACATCAGTGTTCCGCGAATCCGCTTTCAGTGTTCCGCGAAAATATCTACATTTTATCTTTAAATTTGCATTTAAGATACAAATCA